>OMNW01003228.1:2373-17213 GCA_900303245.1 Selene dorsalis
GGTTTTTACCTGGAGAGCACCCCCCCCCCCCTCCACTACAATCCAACAGAAACACTGGCCACACTGTCCTGTGAACACAGGACATCTCTGAGCTGAGTTTTCTCACACGTCCTCAGCTTGTTTCTTGTTTTCTCTAATTTTAGATCCAGACGTCCAACAGCAAAATAGCTCATTTGGTTCAAATATAGAGTTTAAAATCTCCAGGAAGTAGTAGGTGGGTAGGTTGTGTGACTATTAACTGGACACAATTCTGGAGCTCAAGTTTCATTTTTAGCTTCACACAGGAAACCACAACAATGACACATAATCATAGAGGATACAATGTTTCAACAGATGACCAATGAAACATTACCATGATTAAAGTCACGTTCTCTCTGATTTGAGAATTGATGGAGACATTTGGGAAAATGTAAGAACTCCAGTCGACAACATATGGAACAGAAGTGAAGTCGTTTAGACATTTCAAGATGCAGAAGTTACAGATTATAGCTGAAATGTGCAACTAAAACAAGAACACAACATCCCAACAACACAACCACAAGCAACACATGCAACAGCACCAACGACAGATGTGAAACCAAACACGTTTCCTCTTTGAGATGATGATTTCTTCATCACCAGTTAACAGAGTCTGCACAGTGAAGGTGTGAATGTGATCCTCAGTCTCTGAAGCAGCTGAGACAGAGAAACAGAAAAAGACAAATCAAATCAATCCTTCCAACACACCAGTCTTATGTGCCTCCTGCCTGTGTCCTTCTGCTCACATGATGATGATGATGATGATGATGATGATGATGATGATGATGATGATGAATTCTTCTCGCCGTGAACTGCTCTGATTGATAAGCAGTCCTTTATGTTATTGTTCTTTCTTCATAAGCCTCCCAGTCTCTGATATAAGCCACGGTGCCAAACATCTGACTGTGACCATTATCCCAAAACATTAAACACATTCACTGAAAAAAATTGGCTCTTAAGCAGCGCCCTCTGTTTCTAATTGCCTCACAGCCTGATGGACGTTTTGCAGTTGTGCATTGCATTATGTCTGATGTGCACATATGTTTATCAGATTATTGTTAAGCCTCATCCTTCCCTTCACCTCTTGATAATGAGGTTCAAACTCAGGCTCCAGCTGTGTCGCCTCCTCATGTGATGATGTTATCTCCTCTGCAGCACACTGACATCTAGTGTTCAAGGCCTCTTACTGCAACTACTGTCATCACTACTGTTATTTGACAGTGAATCCCCTCTGTCTGTGTGTGTGTGTGTCTGTGTGTGTGCAGGCTTGCCGTCATGGCCATGTGCAGCATCTGGAGCATCTGCTCTTCTACGGAGCAGACATGAGCGCCCAGAATGCCTCGGGAAACACCGCTCTACACATCTGTGCCCTATACAACCAGGTGAGCAGGGGCGTGCTTGTGTGTGTGTGTAAGTTTGTGTGTTTCTGTCATCAACACAAATGTGTGTAGGTGTGTGTGTGTGTTATGTGACAGTACACACCACCACTGGATCGACCTGCTACTATTTTAAGATGCTGAGAGCAGACCGAACAGGAGAAATGTGGAGCATCATCTGTACTATATGTGTCTCATTAAGGGGAACGTAATCACTCACACACTCCAGAGTCAAACTAAACTATCATTATGAATTATTCACTAATAAAAGTTGTGATGTTACTTGAAATGAAAAAAAAAGAAATCTGAAACAGAAGCATAAATAAAGATGAGAGGAGGAAACACACAACCAACAACTGACGAGACGTAAATTATTGAACTGTCTATAAACAATTCATGAAACACAGGTTAGAGGCTTTTAATGATTCTTTATGTTGAGCTCAACCTGCATTGATGGAGAGTTTTTAGCCAAAAACCAGTGGTTTAGGCATTTCCTACCAATATAACTATTTGAATTTTACTACAAAATGCTGTCTGTTCCTGTTTTATATACTGTACAATTCAGCGTGCATAGGAATTGCTGCATTGACACAAAACAAACCAAAACAAAAAGAAACTGTAAACAAGACTTCTCCTCCTGTCATAGTGAATGATAATATATACAATGGATTAATTAGTCGTTGCATTATGTACAATTTGTAACATGTCTTAGAAAAAGAAGAAATACAAAATAATATTATTGATCATTTCTACAAACTCCACAGTGATCAGTCTAAACCAGGTTCATACCTCAGTCACCTGGTTCTACCAGAGGTGATTCAGCAGAAGTAAACACTCACCTTCACTGTGTGCACAGCTGTTTCTGCCACAGACCCCACCTCGTTCACTTGTGCACACTCTCTGCAGGCTCCCATGAGGGAATTATTTGCAATTCTTCTTGCATGTTTATTTATCATGTTTGTGCCTTTGAGGCCACTGCAGCTTGGAGTTTCCCCAAGAGTGCAACCACACAGTCACAGTCTGCCACTAATTGCTCTAAATAGTTAAAGAACGAGACGTCGTCCAGACAGCTGCTGTCCAACATTGATGTGGAAAGTCAGCTTTTTAAGTTTGGTTTAATCTTATCATATATGAATTTCTATCATATTGTTTTCTGGTTTATAACTACATGAAAACTAATTCCAATGAAAGTTGGAAGGGATTGTCTAGCTCCTGGCGACTGTAATTCCTCCTACAGTTAGAACAGAATAGATCAGTTTGACAGAGGTTATGGCATTTAAGAAGCTGTTCCTCTAGTCTGTTAGTATTGCATTTGATTTTCCTGTACCATCTTCCAGTGGGGGTGGAGGGTGGGCAGTGTCAAGTATAGGACGAGTCTCTTTCCTGCACAATCAGAGAGTGTAAAAACACAATGACAATACAACTGCCAATGTTGAAGAGTGCTAGGTCACTGCAACAGACAATGCCACCATCTCGGTTTCAGCCTCTAGAATGAATTCATCATTGAGGATAAATCTGACAATACCGTAGTTTCTAAAGCAGCTAATCCCGTAAAAATCCCGGCACTGAAAGTACCACACTGTTCTGTGTGTGTAATGAAGCCTCATGTACAGTATTTTATTCTCACTCAGCCTCAGAACCATATCCACCTTCCTGCTGCCCCAAATACTCACTATAAGTATGTATTCATCTTCTGCTGAAAATATTCCTCAACCAATGCATTGTGTCCCTCTGTTTTAGTAACATTTGTTAAAGGCTACAGTTCCCAGTTCCTGCAGTTCATGTAGGAGATGACTGAGAGTTTTCAGTAATGAAAGAGTAATTTTTAAAGATTTCAGGGGCACTCAACCAACAGTGCGTTGGTTTTCATCTTTCATGGGATTTGTTGATGATAACTTACTGATAGTGTCTCAGTAAGAGCTGTGTAGTCTTTAATATGTTGCTTATTTTTTCTAGTGCTGCTTTTGTAACAGTTGAAAATAAATGTGGACCTCCCGGCCATGTACATTTGTTTTTAACAAAGCCGACGAGAAAGCAATCCATTGAGTGGAGGATAACGTTATTTATCATATATGATGTTACGACGTGTATATTTGTGTAGTCTTAACTGTCATAAACAAAAGATTACGGGTTACGGGGCACGTTGGTGTCGCGGTGCTGCTGAGATGAGAGCTGGGCACCGGGGCGGAGGCACTGATCTTGCAAGGTTGGTTTTCGGCCAAGACGCCAGGTGGAAGACAAATAGCCTCCATTCTCCCTCTAACAAGTTACAAGTCATGTATGTAACAATGTAATGTAAAAATGTAGCATAGTTAAGGTAAAAATCCTGCATAGTTCATCTTTAGAGCTGTCAGCGTGTCCTCTAGTTAAATCAGCAGCAGCCTCTAACACTTGTTTGTTCAGCCACTCATCTGAGACCGTTTTACACACTGCCCTTGGAGAGTGGCCAGTTCCACAGAGAACTCTGGCTTCCAATCAGAAGCAGCCTCAGTATATTTGAATTAAGTCAAACATTTAGTTTCACTTAAGGGAGATAATTCCATTTCTGTGGCCGAGGACACGTTTGCTTTTGACCTTTATGAAATGGTCTCAATCTTCCACCATCCTCCATTTATTGCTTGTGCTGTATAGATTATTTAGGAAAAGGTTGATGGTGTGAAACACTGTATTGGTGTTAGTGAATGGAAGAGGAAAATGGCTGTAAAGATTCTCTAAAACAGATTTTAAACAAGAAAACAGCAACAAGCAGCTCTTCTATGTGAAGATGCTGTGGAGTTATGGCATCCTGAGCAGAGAGTGACACTGAGTGAACACACCCTCTGTGTGTGTTCACTCAGTGTCACTCTCAGTTCAGTGCGTAGCATTCAGGTGAGAGTGCACAGGGATGGACAGGGTTGGGACCAGAGCTCAGGTGGACACACAACTGCTCTTTAATGTCTGTTTTCATTAGTGATGGCTACAGTAACATTATCTAACCAGCTGTTACCAATATTATGAATGTGTGCAGTTTACAAGCATTGCCATAGCTACCTGGTCACCAATTATCCTGTAAGACAGAATCGATTGGTAATTGGAAACCAACAGATGTGCTCTGTATTTAACTGATAGGAGACACACTGTTCCGTTTTTGAGAGTGAATTCTGTCCACATCTATGGGAGAGAAATATTAGACTTATCACACGACACGACCCAAAGAAAGAATGGGCTTTTCCTTGGTCATGAGCCATCACCAATGGGAAACGTTTTTCTATGTTTTTAGGATATGCATTACCAGTTTGCCAGATTTTAAAAATGGCAACCAGCAGGTGTAGATCACCAGCAAAGTAAAGATTATAAGGGATTATAAAAGTACAGAACAGATGGGATGTGTACAAGACAAACTGCACCGTTTTCTCCACTAGCCACAGGTCAAAAGGTCACATCCAAAAACAGCAAATCAAAGGAGAGACCCCTTTGTTTTGGCCTGAGATGCTGATGGTCTTATGGCAGTGATAATCAGGAACTTTAATATAAAAACAATAAAACGGATTCTTAAAGATATAGCTATGAGTAAAACAAAAATTATGTTATTCAAAAAGGGGAAAGTAGTATATTCTTGCTTGACTATTTGTTGTCAGTGTTTTATTCATAAACACATCTCTTGTTAGAAACATGTTTGTCCTTCTAATGGGATTTGTTGACAGTGGAAAAAATACTGTACATTAGATGAACGTCAACAATGACCAATTTTCAGGGAACCTGTATGACCATAAAATCTGTCTTTATATCAGACAAATGCTCTTTAATCAACAGTAATAGAAGAAATCTCACCATGACTCATCTCGATGGCTAAAGCAGCGACAACAATGGCTGCATTTGTGAAACAGAGGGGGCTGACCTAACCTGGAATTATTCTGTTATTGGACATTTCTACTGTACGTCATAAATAATCATGAGCTCTCACTTCTTGATAAATTGAATACTCTGAGCAGGACGTTGCATAAAGACATAAAAAGCTAAAAATGTCCTGCTTGCAATGATCTTCAGGCACTAACACAACATGAAATGCACAAGAAAAATCCATTTGGAGCTAAAGTTTTCATGGCGTGCAAGCTGCTGCATCCTGCATCATCCAGGAGGACTCCAGGAAGCAGCTATAGTAGAGTGGTTGATGAGGACGTAGAATATAATAAAGGTACATCTAAATCTAAATCATCTCCACGGTCTCTGCTTCTCCTCCTTCTACGAATCATCTTCTGAAGACAAAATGCTCCCTGCTTCAATTCACAGCTCTGTGATGTGTCACACGTTTCAAAGCCTCATTATAAATGTAGCCTGTATAGAGAGAGAGAGACAGAGAGAGAGAGAGAGAGAGAGAGAGAGAAAACATGTCGTGGGTTTGCTCCACTCTGGATAGAAACGTCCATGAGTAAAAATAACACAGTGATTCTCGTCTTATAAATAAGATGTTAAATGTCTAATCACAGATGTTTGTAATGCTGAGAAGGCTGCACAGATTGTGGTTGTGTATCAGTATCTGTTTGAGACTCACAGCAATGTTTCAACTCTCAATAGCTTATTGTGGATCTAAAAAAAGTATTTATATTCATGTGTGTGTGTGCACAGTACATGCGTGGTTGAGCACTTTGTGGGCGATTTGTGCAGTAGATTCAAACCCCTCAGCACTCTCCATCTCTCTGTTCTTTCTCTCTCTCTCTCTCCCTCTCTCTCTCTATCTATCTATCTAACTCTCACTCTCACTCCCTCTTTCTCTTTGAGTGGAGCAATAGATACACACTTAACAGCGAGTGAAGCTCCATTCCTGATATAGGTAATAGATGTTCTGTTGTCTTTCTTTTATATTTCTGTGTCAGTGCTGGGATATTCAGACATTCACACACACTCACCTCCTCCAGCTCCTCTCACTTCTTCTTATTCTGTTGGAGAAATTTGACTTAATGTGACTGGAAACTAATGATCATCTTCTCTCCTGAGCAAAGTTGGAGAATTTAAGGACCTCAGTGTTGAGTGTTACAGATGTTTCCTCAGCTTCGTTTTGTTTCTCCAGCTTCTCTCTTTCTCTTCTTCCTCCTCAGGATAACTGTGCCAGAGTGCTGCTCGTTCGTGGAGCTGACAAGGAAGTGAAGAACTACAACAGCCAGAGTCCATTTCAGGTAGAGTCAGATAAAAAAAAAAAAAAAAAAGACTCATCTTCACTACTGCTTGCATGAAAACGATTATACTAGATTGATTTCAGCTTTCATTGTAGGAAATAACATTTTTAGTAGCAGCACATTTTCTTCAGCTCATTTGTTACCATGGCAACAGTGTGCAAAATGGTCAAGGTCAGCTGCAACCAGGGATTGTTGTAAATGTCTTCGCGGCCAGTATTAGATTTGTTTCAATCAAAGAATGTTCAGAGGAGAGGTGTGTTTACTCATTGGGAGCAGTGTGTCGTCTGCAGAGCGTCCACTTTGAGGAGCAGTGAAAAACAGCTCCACAGAACTTTTTTTCTGAAGGTATCTGGTTGAAGGAGAAGATTAGGGAGTGTGTTAGAGAAACAGGACAATCACCAGGTTAGAGGGTTTTCATGTGTCATAACACGTAAAAGAGACCCTCAATTGTACAGGAAGTGCTAAAGTTTTAGCATTTGTGCATAATTATGTGAACTGGTGCTGCATATCTACACTTGCGTATGTGCTTGTACAGTATGTTTGTGTTTGTAACAGTTGAAGTGTGTGTGCTTCAGTGGGGTAACAAAAAGGGGAAAAAACATGCTCAAAGCTTCCTATCTGCCATGATTGACTCATAACCTACGCCTGAGTTACAAAAGAGCTGTATTCAGGCGTTTATGAAAGGCAGTCCCACGGGGTCCTCGGCTGTCCTCCACAGCCACTCCAGTGGAGCGCTTCATTAGCTGGAGCGCTTCATGAAGGGAGTGAGCCCGGTGCCCAAGCAGAGATAACGTCAGGGAGTTAGTCAGAGTTTGAGCGTTCAGCAGTGGTGTGAGGTTTGCATTCGTGGCCTAGATTCAGTTTATGACTCCATGGTGATGTGAACCTGCAGCTTAATTTCCCCCCCGTTTCACTTTAAAGTTCAGATCCAGGATGAATAATCTGCACTGTACTGTTTGGAAGGACTTCACCTAGAGAGTAATTATCCATTCAGATGCTACATTTCTTATATGAAAGGTGATGTATAAATACAATTTATTATTATTTTTTTTCCTCATAGATGACAGTTGCAGTGTAGATTTGAAGAGAAGTTTAGACTTGAATTGTGTGAGGTAACCTGCTGATGCTCTTGTGTTGTTTGGTGCCGCTGTGAAGATAAATGTGGCAAAGTGATCTGTTATGTAATACGTCAGTCATCTCTCTTCAGGCCTGTAAAACAACAGGTGAAGAGGGATTTTTATCGGGTGTTTCTGAAGTTATTGAGGTGGACAATGTACGTTTATTAATGTGATCACATCGTGATGATAAGATTGTATGAAAGTCAATAAGTGATCAGAAACTCTCAGCAGATGATTCTTTATCACAGAAGATGGAAACATCAGGTCTTGTTGTCAGTCCCTCAAAAGTAGCTACTTGCTGTAGCAGCCAACATTTGTACCAACTTTCAACACACATGCACACACACTCACCCAACAGACACACACACACATACAGAAATGTGTTGTACAAACAGCAGCTCCTCTCCAGCAGCAGAACAACAAGCAGCCACTAGACACGCTGTGGACTCTCACTTGTTTTCAAGTGGAAAAACTCGCTCCCTTGCTCTTACTATCTTTATCACCGTTGCACTGTCCACCTACACACGGAGCCAAGAGCTGAATCCAACAAGTTTAGGCCTGTTTTCTTGGCGGTCAGCATTCTGGGAAATGTAGGATATTGCTAAATGAAGTAGAAACAGATGAAGAGAAGAGGGATTGGTTCATCAAAAGCATTAACTACAAAACATGAACTGCCTTATTAACGTAACGGCAGGGATGCAAGAAATATCACAAACATATAAGAAGTGTATAGCAGGATTTTTTTGTGCACAACATAGCAAAAAGTATGTGGACACCTCTTCCAGAGAGGAGCTGTACAAGATGTTTGAACCTGGCTGCAGATACTCTGATTGGTGACCTTGTGATGTCACAACTAATCGGTCACCAGGCCCCGCCCACCTTCATCCACCATCCAGGATGTGGTTTCTCTGAGTGTTTTACCTGAAATGTGCTCTATTTTTATTGAGTCACTCAAAAAACACTGATCTGTTGTTACTCCAGAGAGAAGCCAATAGAGAAGATGTAAAACTACAGTGAGATGATTTTTAGTTCTCAGAACCATCGTTGAGCCTTCTGTCTTTGGAATGACCTACCTGAGGAGATAATGCAGAATCAATTGCTTCTTTTAAATTACTTTTTTTAAATGCCTGTTTATACATTTGCTTTTATGTGATGTCATATTTTTATTGTTCCTGTTATGTGACATCTACTCTCTCATTCTAATTGTCCTTATTTATATTGAAGTATTGCATTTTTCTTCCTTCTTTAACTTTTTTTTTGTCCCAACTATCCAGCTTTGTCTTTTTATTGACTCTTGAGTCTTTCAGTATTGCTTTTACTTTCATTGTCAAAACTAAAAAAAAAGTGCTATACATGTCTTCTTATCTTTCAACACTTCAAATACATCAGAGAAAAACTGTAAAAGATGGGACCTTTTAGTATTTTTCCAAACCAGGAAAAACCTGGGGATAATAATGTCCACATCCAAGTGTCCATTAGTTTTTAATTTATGTATTTACTGTGCTTTTTGGAGCTTTTGTGGTGGAAATGTGTCCCCTAAGCAGCAGGTACGATGAATCATTTCAGTTGTTGTTTACAATTATATGGAGCATAATGTAGTACAAGGTGTCTGCAGTAGGTCACTGTATTTTCTCATTAAGACACTGCTCATGCTTTTTGTATATATATTTGTTCCTCCTCCTATTTGTGCGGTGTTTTCTGCAGAGTGCTGGCTGTGTACTCGTCATCTCAGCAGCTGAGAAACACAGTCATTAGGAGCCAAATTAACTACTGCAAAGTGCAAATGTTAATAAACAGCGATTGCCACCACTGAATGAGGCATGCTTATGCGCTGCTGCTGCGTGTGCTCTTAATTAGGACACTGCGTGGGCGTGTGGCCATGCCATTTGATAATATCATGTGTCAGTTTAGTGTCTGTGTGTGCATTTGTATGTGTGAAGTGCAGCTCAGCCCAGTAACCACTGTTGTGTATGACAAAAGGAAAAGAATTTGACCACAGAAAGCTCCCATCATCCTCTCTTATCCTACTCTGTTCTCTGGATAGAGGGCTTTCAAAGAGATAAAAATTCATTTTCTTTATTTAACAATCCTCTTTAACAACTGGTCACATCCTCTCCACTTCCTCCAACTCTTCTTTGCTCTTTCCATCTTCACGCAGTGTTTGAATCTCTCCAACCTAACCTAACCTTTGTGCTCCTCTAAGCCTTTCATCCTCTTCACAAAGCCTGATTTCATTTACCTTTCTCCCCTTCTCTCAATTTTCATCTCCACATTCTTTATGTCTCTCCTGCACTTTCTCCCATGCCACTCTTCTAATCTCATTTCTCTCTCCACTCCTCATTACAGTCATTGTCTATTTTCCACTTCCTTCCTCCCCCTTTATATCCTGCCCTCTTTCCCCCACACACTGTCTTGTTCTTCCCATCGCCCTTGGCACATACTGTAAGTCAGGCATGATTTCCCCATCTGCTTCTCTCTCTGCCTTATTATTGGGAGCCACGTGTGACAGCCACCACTGACATGTCATATAGTACAGTATGCCAAAGTGTTGTCAGAGTAATCCAGAAACTTGTGTCACAGCATCAGCAGACATGTCGTGTAATCTTTGTCAGCATATAAATAGATCTGTAAATGTTAACAGAGTCAGTTTTGGTCGACTTAAAACCCCAATGAGCAACTGAGTTTTGGTGCCATAGCAACAATTGCCGAGTACAGTAGCCCAGGAGATGCAACCAGGGAAACCCACTCTAAATCCCCCCATTCCCAGCCCCTCAGTGGGAATTATTAGCAGCAACACCTGAAACATAAAATGATTTGGATGTGAAAGAGACAAAATCCAGTCTGAAGCTGATACTTTGTAGAAATCATTTTGTGCAGAATTACCAAAGATATTGTTCTTACAGCATCCTTTATTACATATTAATTAAATTTGCGCTTATCAATGATATAAAGAAATTGCAATGTCCCATATTTTGCACTTTTTCTTTTTCTTGTTCTTGTTAAACTGATCCTTTCATTCATTTTCTATACTGCTTCTCCTCACTAAGGTCACAGGTGAGCTGGAGCCTATCTCCGGGGACTTAGGGGCAAGAGGCGGGGTAAACCTGGACCGGTTGCCAGTCTATCGCAGGGCTAACATATACAGACAAACAACCATTCACACCTATGGGCAATTTAGAGTCGCCAGTTAACCTAACCAGGGTGTCTATGGTCTGTGGGAGGAAGCTGGAGTACCCGGAGAGAACCCACTCATGCACGGGGAGAACATGCAAACTCCACACAGAAGGGGCCCAGCCTAATCCAGAACCTGTTGGAAAGAACTGTGAACCCGTGAACCAGTCAGTGTCCTTTGACTGGTTTAACCATCTTTTGCAATTCCTCTGTGGAGGAGGGGTCTTAATGAGTCTACCTTTAGACTTTATTGCACCTTTTACAATGCATCAAATAATGTGCATCAAAATGAAAGGTGTCATTTGATGTGACATACCATCACTGATTAAGCATTTAAGTGTCTTTTAGGTCATGGTTTTATTTTGTAACTCTAGGGTTCAGTCTCATCAGCAGGCAGCTGCTTTGTGCAAAAAGAAAAAAATAAGTTGTTAAAAACACAGAGTGCAGCACGTGTCCAGCACCAAACAGGAGACAGACAAAATTAACGCCTAGCTGGTAAACACAGCAGAGCGTTCAGAGTCCCCTCTTGGTTTTGATCTGGCAGACTTGTTGCCTCCACTGATGTTCCACTTGGCTGCAAGCCTCTCACAACACAGCTCCACCTCCTTCCCATCCCCCCTGGTTACTTCTGTGCTATACACAACCATTTGTCTCCATGACAACCAGGGGAGAACAGGAAGAAAAAAAAAAACGATGTGGGGGCGGTGATGGTGGTGATGGCAGTAGTGGTGGTGATGGTGGGTGGCTGAATGATAATGAGGAAAAATTGTGTGACTGTGTTTCCCACTGCTTATTGGTTACCTGGTTTCTAATCATACTCCACCAATTAAATTAGGTTAAAACTTGAAATTGTCCCACAGACGCCCTCTTCTGCTCTTTCCTCAGTGTTTTGGGCCAATTTCACCATAACCTCTCGGTGTCCAGAAGCAGAAGTAGAACTGGGCCCCAACATCAGCGCTAATGATCTAATTGGATTTAATCATCCACAGCTGCTTGATTAAAATCCTGCAATCAAAGGTCTGTGTGCTCCAGTGAACTGTGACTCAGTGGCTTTGTGTAGAGCTCGCTGCTTCCTGTCCACTGTTGTTTAGTTAGAGATGCTCCTCAGCTCATTCCAAAGGCAAAGACAGAGACTTGAAGTGAAGTAACTGTCACCATGTCAGCAGGAAGCAGCCGTCAGTCACACAGTGACGGGCATCAGGCTGCTGTTACCTCATGTTTTCTCAGGGCACAGATGACGTTTCACTCAAATTTGTGATGTTTGGGAAATCTGGCACATAAATTTAATTAAACTTTGGTTGTGTGAAGGTCATGTTTCCACATACAAGTAAACAAATATTTCAATTCAGTTCAGACAGAAACAACTGAAAGTAACTGATGTTTACAACATGTGGTGAGTGGTGAGTAATTGGTGGTGAGCATCTCATGAGTATAAATGTTGAGTTGTAGGATCCTGGGTTTTAGGAGTTTGATTTAAACTAGACTAATTCAGGACATCTCTATTCTCTTATGAGTATCCCAACATCATTTAAAATGCATTAGAGTGGAAAGTTCCCCTTCAGCAGTAAATAACTATAATATTGCCTAATATGGTTATTTCTTCCACCAGCCAGCCAAGTTACAGGAAGTATGAGAACAGTCTCTCCTTTCTGAGTCACAGTGTTGCGTTTTGACTGGTTGCACTTTTTTGACATCACAATATCACAGTGAAGCTGATCTTTGACCTTTTACATATAAAATGACTTCATTTTATTTGTATGGAAAGCAGTGAATGAAATGGTGAGTTATGGTCAAAAACATGTTTTATGAAGTCACAGTGACCTTTAACCTTTGACCATCAAGTCCTGGTCAGCTCATCCTTGTGAGACCCACCATCATATAGAGCAGACCCCGGTTTGAATCTTGATCCAGGTTCGGCCTTCTGAATGTGAAATGTGATGACACTGCTTCGTCACTGAGTTTCTCTGTTTTAGAAAACATGTGACATTTTCAGAAAAAGCTGAATTGACAATTCCCCTCGTTGTAGCTCTTTATTCTACTTGACCCCAGTGACCAAGTCTTCGTCACTTCTAAGTGCCCAGGATCTAAATTAAAGGATCTTATTTATTCTGTGTGTGGATATGTTTGCCGAAGGTTTAAACTCTGCCTCTGCTGTACTTCACCTGGTGAAATCTTAGATTTCTTGAGACATGAATGACAGATTTCTTAAACATGAAAATGGAGCAATAATCAATGACGTACCTTTTTGCGGTGTGGCCCAGATCAAATCATTAGCGTTGTAGACAGACAGAAGCAGGAAGTATTGATTTTGTTTTGAGAGAGCTTGATTTTTGCTTAATATAAGATGAGGAGTCTTTATGTGTGTGTGTGTGTGAATTCAATGCCACGGACAGTGTCATGATTTCATAAATACACAGCAGTGTTGTTGTTGTTTGTTTGTTTTTAAAATCACCCGACTGGAACATGAGCCTGGCTTGTTAATGACTGGTCGTTCATGAACGGTCGACTTATGTGAAAACATCTGTCTGATTTCAGGTCATTAACAAGCTACTGACAGTGTAAATGAATTTAAATGAAGTGACAGTGACAGTGAATTTAAGATTACCTGCTACCTCTTAAAGACCCACACACAAATGTAATATGCATGGATTGAATTTCCATGTATATCTAAAGTAAAATATATGAAATGATTTTATATGAAATTAGAAATTAGAACATAATATATATTGTATATATGTCATAGATTTTTCAAGAGAGAAGAAGAAGTAAATATAACATACGTTTTTAAAATTGATAAGAAAACATTTATAACTACTTGCGATTTACATTTACATATATAGAGATTAAACACATTGGTAATCTTATCAAACTTCATGATGTAGTTATTTTCCATATATGTACATATAAATAAAATTTAAATGACTATATCATATTTGTTATAAACTTACATTTTCAGTTATCCAGACAGAGAATGTATGTACAGTATATGATAATAATATATGTGACATATACATGATATATGTCACATATTACATAACTGTGCATGGGATCCCATGACAAACTAGTCTTTTTTCCTATAGTGGACAGTTCAGCTGCAACAGGAAGGAGCATCAACTATAAATTGTGGATAGTAGAACCTAAACCTGCTTTCAATGTCTCATCTACCTTTATACATTACATGTGACCTTTGAATACTGTGAAGCACCCAAACTACCCTTTGATGTATAGCTAATGAAATGTTACGTCAAGCTGACATGTCTAAAAGTTTAGTCTGGTTATTACCGCGATGCAACGACATCTCTTGACCTTCAAGTCACCAAATCACAGCAGTGTGAGCAAATAGAACAAGAGAGGAATTACGTTTATCTTTCAGTGCTGATGGTGTTGAAAGAGGCACTATTGCCATTTTACCAATGATTCCTCCAACACTTTACGATACTAAGTTGTGCATCAATCAGATTTGAGGTCGCAGTGGAAATGAGGACTTCATCTGTCACTATGTCACTTCTCCCTGACAAGTCACTCAATCCCATCCACTAAGCCTGTTCTGGGATGAGTGTTCCTCCGGGAGAATGGCCTGTCATAGATTTGTCACACATCGCGGCGTGCGCTATGGGAGATCCTCGGTGTGAGTGGGAGATCCAGCCAGCATTCATCATAAAGGATCCATCCCCCTCCTCCACCGCTCCCGCACAGGAAATCTTATATTTTCCTCCATGAAGCAGCACCAGATTACATTTATTGACTCACATTTTAAGTTCAAAGTAAGCTTTTTTTTTAATTTCCATGGAGGAAAAATGTATATTGTATATTAATGTAGTGTGTTGAAAAATTCAAGAAGATCCGTGCTGGTGGAAAACACATCCGTTAGACACTCCCAAGTGCTTCTCCACAGAAATGCTGTGTTTTTATATTTATATGAAGAAAAGGTCAACTGTGGAGGGAGGGTGCACAGTATTACTACTCAAGCCAACTCTGCTTTAATAATACACCTGCTCTCCATC
>OMNW01003228.1:23055-34366 GCA_900303245.1 Selene dorsalis
TTTTGTCACTGCAAATGTCTCGGCAAATAGTTTTTTTGATCCATTCACAGATAATCATTATTGCACATGATATATTGAATTTCTGTGTATGGCATATATGTCAATATGACATAAAAAGATAAATGTAAAGATTGTATAAGAAATAGAAATAATTACATGTATTAACATATATGTCTAACCTAAACATCTAGGCACGTTAATGTGTTTGTATTTTAGACATGTTATTGAAGAGCTCAGGATGTGAAGATGCATGTTTTTTTAATGTTAATAATAATATGGATATAACAATAATAAGCAAGTAGTAGAATTTTCATTTATTTGCTGTTTTAATGAACAACTATATATAAATCAAATAAATATCATTAATATGTACGGTTGTACCATCTACAACCAAATAAAAATATAAAAATGAATAAATACTATAAACTGTCTTCACCTCTGGCCTGAGAAACTGAACCAGGCTGTCATGTCCACCCCGGCCTCTGCTGCTGCAGCTCTTAGGCCTCCCCTCATGTCTTCTTTAATAGTCATTAAATGACCTTTGGGGATTCCTCCGTCCAAACCACACACAGTTACAGCCTGAACCAATATATAAGTATAAGCAACATCCTTTGTTTTTTTCCAATTATTCATGAAGCAGTCGTGGCTCCATTTTTGCATATAATCGATCACCAGCAGTGCGACATCAGCCTGAGTCACAACAATGGAAACAAAACAAAACAACTAATGCAGCAGCGTGCAAACGCTCAACTATGCTGCTAAACAGAAGTTATTTACTAAGACAAAAACTACACACACACACCCACATTCTGTAGGCTGTGAGTGTAATGGCTGAGTGTATGGTGAGGATGTCTGTGGGAGATACTGCTTCTGTTTCTCCTCGCTATACAACAGTAAGCCTGTGTAAGAATGATTGACAGATGGGAGTATTAGGCCACCCGCTGCCTGAGTGTGATAATCCACGTATTGACCAAACACTCACTTTCATACTCACGCACGCGCACACATACACACACACACACACATGCATGAGACACTTTTACACACGTACCTCAACCACTTTCACACTGGTCTGTTCCACAGTTTCGCTGCAAGATTTTACAGCTCCAGACAATTTCTGTGTTTTTCTAGGCGCTCGAGTTCAAACACAGTTCCTGGTAGAGCAAACACGCACACACACACGTGCCCATCAGGATTCAGTTTTACTATTATGAAGTGATGGAAAAAGTTGTGGACAGGTAGATCCTATTAAAATCCTATTAACAAGAAATAAATCAATTGAATTGCCAAAACAACACAAAATAATGGTGAATGTAATGACACTGTTCTTCTGTATCCTTGGACATTATATCTGATGATTTTATCTAACCCCAACCCAAACAGTTCAGTTCAGTATTCAATATTCAGTATTCAGTATTGAATTAATAAGTACTTATGTAATGAATCATTATACAAAGAAAACACGGGCAAAGTATAACTGTACTGAAACTGCGAAATAATCAAATACGTCTCTGACACTCAGCTGTTATTATTCCTCTAAATTAGATTGAAATTTAATCCTGTCAATTTTTATTTCAAATTCAAATTCCTTCACTGTTTCAGATTTGATGCTTCAGCTGCTCTCAACATGACCTCAAACCCCCACATACAGTACATCACATGCAAACACTGTGATTTAAAATTGTTCTTTCTCTAAACTCTGCTTTTACTCAACCGCGCTTTTTTCCCCAGATGAGCTTTCATTTCATAAAGCAGCTGCAGTATCAGAGCAAGCAGAGCAATCTCTAAAATGAATAGATAAGAGTTTGTTTAACTGTATGAAAGTGTGAACAAAACGATTCAAAGAAGAAGATAAAATCTAAAACACTGACGTTCCCAGTAAAACATGTCTCTGAAATGTTTTACAACTTCTCTGCATCTTCACATCTTCATGTTCTGAAGAAACAAGATTAGATTTCTGAGAGATGACAGATGTTTCTGCTGGAAGCTGTGAGAGCTAAATAACAGTCATTTGTTTAAAGTGCAGTGGAAAAAAATCCCACAGGGTGAGTCTTAATGAAGCTCAAGTAGAAACTGGACTTGTTCCTGTTATATCAGTCACAGCAGTGTCACTGCTGCCTCCAGGAGATGAATGTGCAGTAAAACACTGTGGTCAGTCAGTTACGTTTGTTCACAGAGCTGCTCCCTCTCCCAGGCCTTTATGTGGCCCTAAGCAGGACGTTTCCTCCGCTGCCTTCAACACAGTCAGCACTTGATCATTGACACCACTTTAACTGCTGGTCTGATGAAATGATAAAGTGCAAAGCTGCGGCAAAAATCAACAAACTTGAGATTAACAGTAACAATATATTCTCATAAATAGATGCATAATATTTTAATCTGATGAATTGTTTTCAGCCATGTGGGCATATGCACCAGGTCAGTTAAAATGTTCGTTTTTTTTTCTGTGTTGTTGATAATTTATATTTTACAATGTGTTAAAATATATAACTAGAGTGTTTTTGTATTTCCGCTCTTAATCTTACAGTTCCTTACAGTTTTTACCTCTTTAATGTAAAAACAAGTAAATGTAGACATTATTACCAAACATTTCCCAGCACAGTAACATAAGGTTTTTTTTTTTTGGTTTTTTTTTGTGTGTGTGTGTGTGTGTGTGTATGTGCTTTAAAGAGAGGCACTAGAGTGTTGGTGGTCCTTGTGTTAAAATAATGACAATAATATGTAATATTGGGGGCCACAGGGACTCTAAACAGCAGCTGGGTATTTTGCTTATGGCTTAGGAGCCGACCTGCTCCTCCGAGTGGGTTTTTGGGGTTTGGCTCCTTTTCCACATCCTCAGCTCTTAATCCTGCTCTGATTGGTTTCTGCTGTTTACAGGGAGTTTTTCCTCTTTGAGGTCTCAACCTGACTCTGTACAGTACGACTGAGTGTTAGAGTCATTTTGATGAAAAAAAATATCTGATAGTGATGATGGTTTATAAAAGTTATGAAAGTTTAATTCTGAGGTGAGACTTGTCACTCTCCCACTGCAACAAAGTGGTTTTATATGTATTTACATATAAATAAGTGAAAGCCACATGTTAATTTATTCATCATTGTGAAATGTTTTTAATCTTCAGATGTCAGGCATGCATTATATGCACACACACACACACATACAAACCAATGCTATATCTCACTGTGTGTGGCAGCATTTTGTCCGAGAAGGAGCATAAAATTGACTCTCTGAATTTCAACATCCTGTCAGAGAGGAAGGAAAGTTAATTCACACTGTTTCCTGATTTATTTATTCTTTCTCTTTTTGAGAAGATGCCACGGCGACTAAATGCTTCACTCCTTGAAGCTGCTACGTCTGCTGCACAAGGACATGAGGTGTTTCGTCCTCATGCAATGTGAATCATTGTTGGAACTTAAGGTGGAAATTAGCATAGAGCACTGTGGGGAGCATCCTTCTCCTTTCAGAGTGTTCGTAATGATTGGTGATATAATTAGATTCAGTGTCTGTGGAGCCATGTGAGCAGCATTTACTGATAAACATGGTTCAGTAGCTTCAGAACATTACCTGCTAACTGGTGTGTGTGTGTGTGTGTGTGTGTGCGCGCGCATATGGAACGTTCCTTCACAGTCAGATGCTACATGTACATTATACATGTTCTACCTATGTCCTCATGGGTTTTTTAGCGGGGTTTGTTTTTCCTTAGACAGAAGTGGAGACGTCTTTGGTCCTTCTCTGTTTTAACAATAAACAAACAAACAAAAAAACAAGGTTTTCTTGTGGTTTGGTGTGGAAGACTTTCACTGCTCTGTCGAACATTAAATAGCCAGACGTTATCACCCAACATCAGTGTTGGACCTGATCACAGATGCTGCCGTCTCTGAACGAGAACAAATCTCTGCAGCGAGATCGAGAAAAAACCAGACGAGTAGCAGCTGTTACAGCAGCTGACCAACACCAGAGGAACATCTCACACTGTGCAAAAGTAGATAAAACAACAATTTAGCTTTATATGAACCCTTCTTAGAGATACCTCCCTCTCTCCTTTTATACCCGACAAAGCTTGGGCAACATCCAAAGTTAAATATCTTATAATATATTTTTGATCTAATGAGAAGTATTGCCTAACACTATATAATAACCACACACTATTAAGCATTAGCTCATCCTTTATAATTCATCCTTCCCACAGTGATACTAGTAAAAAATATGATATGAAATATGATCATCATATCATTCATATCATTCATAAATGTTTAACTCTAAATAATAAGATGATTTGTAATGCTTGTTTTTCATACATAATAAATGAATGATTCAGCATTTAGATGTCAGTGGTACATAAGATTATTTTTTAAGAGTCAGTAAATGATTTTGATGAACATTTATGCTGCACTGTATGTTTTTTTTATGTTGCACTTTTTTTTGCTGCTATACAAGCACTTATTTAAACTGCAGTCCATGGTTAATTCAAGCAGTTAGTTTGTTAAGTACTTTCTAAAATATTAGGATCAATGTAGAAAGAATGAATTCAATAATCAGTTGACTGACACAGGGTTTGGGGGAATTCAAAATATCTCTGGATTATCAAAGCAATGATGTGGCAGGTATTTGGGTTTTATTTTGAAATCATTGTAATTGAATTACATTTATGTCCACATATCTAATATTTGCACTGGTTTGGTTGAAGTGGCAGAACACAGTGTGATTCTGCCGTCGTTGCTGCATTATTGCATAGTTTATGACAACATATGCTTTGCATGTAGCCATCTGGTACGTTGCTCCTCAGTCGGGTCACTTCTCGTATCAGTGTCTCATCTCGCTTCAGAGCTGAAGCGAGGAGATGGAGACACAGAAGCCTTAGAACCAAACAGTGTGGCGCTTCTACAAGACACAGTCATATTAATATATGTTGCATCATATAACAGGTAGGTGCGAGCTTTAATGATGTATGGAGCTAAACCCCCCAAACCCCCACTCCTGAGCCCCTGAGTTGCCTAGCAACACAAAGGATTTGTTTCTTGAAGAATCTGCTCTCCATTCCATCGATAGCTCAACATCTTTTTCCCCGCCTTCATCCCCAGTTGTTTCCGGCAACTGTGATATCAGATCCAGGAAGCTGGTTAACTTCCTGGAAGAGAACCCCAAAATAAATCCAGCATTTCCATCATGACCATCATCATCATCATCATGGAGATAAAGTTCCATATTGCTCCTAAAATAAAAATAAAAGTATTATACATGAACCCAATTGAATTTGGAATGTATACAGTATATAACCTGGGCAAATATATACATTTATGCATGTTCACATTCACATATGTTTATTTATTCCACAGCCTGTCAGCACACTCTATCTTGTTATTGTGACGTTGTTGAGTTCAGTTGAGTATTGAGAAATAACTGAGTATATAATGTTAACACATTTTAACTCTTAAAAGATTTTTTTATATATGTAAATGTACAAATCTTATTTCAATTCATATATCCAGAGGATGTTTTAAGCAATATAGTAAATTATGTTATAGGTGACATATGGCAATATCATTCTTGATATGGGAACATATGTCATATGTTAACATGGGCAGAATGTGCTTTATTCACACATATACTTTATACAGCAGTCACCATTTACTACTATTTACCTCATTCATGAGCTTCCTTTGACACCATTCAGTCAGCATTTTAAACACATGCATGTTTTAGATGTTTAACACAGCTGTATGTTTGAGTTAAGGCTCAAATATTGGCACGTTTGTTATTATCAGTTATTATAAGTAATGATAATAATATGTTTGGTATCATTGTAAAAAAGACATTCTTGGTTTTCATTCAAAACCTGTTGAACTCCTCAGGCTCTTGTGCATCCTTACCCTCGTAAGATACATTTTTTTTAACCACAGAAGAAAATAGAATAAATCAAAATGATGTAAAATAACTTCAGAAGGTGATATGGAAAAAGCACAAAATCTGAGAAAGAGGCCATCTGGAGATGATGAGAGTAGTTACATAGTTAAACTGGAAAAAGCTGGTTTGCCAGACAGATGTCTTTTTATTGTAGGTAAACTGTACATTCACTTTACATACATAATTGTAGTGTTGTCATGGTTTCCAGGAAATATGGAGTTTTGGAAATATGGAGTGATTCAGTAAAATATTTGAGTCTGTTAAAGTCAGATATATTCAAACCTTATATTCTAAATCTTCTCAACTTATAAAACAACATTTTCTTTTTTGTTCTCACTGTTTTTAAGTAAAGACTGACTTCATCCAGCAACCTGTCTACTCTACAAGTAATGGAGATTTGCACTTAGTTTTCTTGACATCTAAATTTTCATCTGTTTCCTTTGTGGAGAGATGTTTTCATTGTGTGTGTGTCTGTGTGTGTCTGTCTTGGGGTTTTCAATTTAAACACACGGATGTTATTTTCTCTGTTCTCTTTGTGTTTTATGAATTTTATATGAGCAAACGAGTCGACTGGAAATACCTGAGGCCGAGCGTCTGAACGTTTTGTTCTTCATCACAATGGAAAAGCTGTTAAATGATAGAGGAAAGACAAGTGACTTTTCTGTCACTAGATAATTGATTGTTACATTTCATTTAAAACTGTTTTGTTCCTCAGATTCCTCTGACAGAAAAAAACCTCAGAGGCTACTGCCACAACTTCCTCCTTGAAATCTGACAAATCTAAATCTCTCAGTATTTATATGAATATATATGAGGGAAAGTGTGATTTAACAGCTGTGCTGGTGAAATAAAATTGATTTGTAGGTTTTGCAGTAGGAACCTTCATCATATCTACAGTGAACAAAAATACAGACCAACATCTTATGGCCTCCAACTATGAGGCCGTAAAGGTGTCTTCATCCACTGTGGTCATATAAACACTGATTATATGAGCTGCAGCTCTGCTGAAAGTTGAAATGTGGATTGAGTCGAGTGTGTGAGGCAAAGTAGCAGCCCTATAAGAGTTAAAGACAAGAGTTTGAACTGACTAACACCTGAGCCAAGAAGCACAGATTTCATCCTGTAATTCTTCACCGTGTCTTTATTTACATTCCTTTATTCTTACAGATTTTTTAAGTCTTTGATCTTGAAACTGAAAAACTGAATGTGTTTTCTGATTTTAAAACTTGTTTTTTATTGACATGGCCAAGCATACTGATCAGAGATCACACCAGCTTTTAAGCAAAATGAATTAATCAGAGGAATATAGATGGTAAAACGTGTGTGGATGTGTGAACGTGTTGGACTATTTTAGGTGTTGTATGGGTCCAGGCTGTAACTGTGTCATATTTTATCAAGTCATTATCACACTCAACCGTGGAGAGTGAGACGTACTTGTCACCTACAGTTTTATTATTAGACTCTGATGTTTGCAGCTTGATAACAGATAAATCATCTGTTTGCAGCGGATGAATGTTGGAGGCCATGTAAAAACAGATCTCCTTGTTTATCTAACTTCATGTCTGTCACCACTTCTGAGGATATGAAGCTTCTGCTTCGTCTCTCTCTACCTCCTGTCCTGTGTAGATTAGTTCCACTACCTTTCCAGAGCATGCCTCCACCTCTGTGCTGTCCACTCTGCTACGTGTACCATCAGCTCCGCTGTGCAGTTGTGCAGCGCAGTCCGCTCCTTCTGAGAGAACAGGAGGGAGGGGAGGTGTGTGAGGGGCGGGGCCAGGGAATTCGTGTGTGTGTGTGTGCGTGTATGCGTGTGTGTGTGTGTACGGAGGGGGTCGCGCTGTGCAGCAGGGAGGCGGTGGTAGTGGAAGGTGTGAGCGGGATCATGTGCGCTGCGCGCGGCAGCTCCTCTCCGCGGAGTCGCTGTCCGTGGTGCTGAAGGGGAAAGTCGGGCTGTGATATGCACGAAGCTAAAGCCGAGCAGGAATAACAAAGGAGTGATCATGAAGTCGATAATTAATGCCTTAAAAAAGGAAGGTAAGAAGCTTCATGTATCTTTTGTCTACTTTTCAAATCCAGCACTCAGGTTTCGGACCTCTGGAGTTGGCGCTCACAGCTCCTCCGTCAACTTGAGCTGAACGTGAATCATTTTTAGTCGCCTTGTCGAGAAAAGTAAAGAAGTGTTCAGCATAATTTGAGGATGTTTTTGTAGGTCGGCGCGTATTTAGGTTACAAGAATAATCCGGTAGTTGTTTCTTTCTTTTCTTTTTTTTAATGGGGACTAGAAAGAGAAGGAGGCAGCGCGGCTCTGGACCCGTTTTTAGGTCACAGAGAGCGGATGGAAAATCAGGTTCCAGGGTTGAGAAAACACCCACTGCCATGACTACATGCCGTTCAACTCAACCCAAACAGAGCCTGAACAGCCCGTCCATCTGCCCGCTTGTGAAACCATGTTGGTGGCGTTGACGCTTTGATTCATCCGCTGCTATTTTTCTCAATGAAGACGGAGCTGTGGAGCCAATAGGCGGGGGAAGGGCGCCAAAATCTGGATTCTGTAGGATGAACGTACGGCTGACGGCTTGTTACGGTCACTTTACACCCAATGCGGTTACTCATAGTCACAGTCAACATATGTGAAATGTCTAATTAAAGGTTGCAAGTTGGTCTCAAAGATTAATAATGATGATCATGATAATGATGCAAATGAAGCTTCAAGTGTAGAATCTATACGAATAATACCACATTTTATTCTGGTCTTATTCTGTTTTCTGTTAATGGGGGGGGTCAAATCCATACTGGTGTTCAGCTTTGCACCAATGATGTCAAATCAATCATTTAGTAAAAACGAAACTTTGATTTAAATGTCTGCTCTCATTGATTTGCCCATATGATTTTTGAGCACCTCTTACGAAATCAGATCCATTCAGCCATGCAGCGCTGAATCTCTGACAGCTTTTTACTGCTCAGAAAATCAGTGAGTGAAAGGTCTGGTGCCAGAATACCTGAAGGTGAAATTCACCCAGAGCTCCAATGAAAATGTAAAAAGAAAAAAAAGAAAAAAAAATTCAAGAAAACAAAATAATGGAATTAATTTGAAATCAAAAACTCTTTGAAAACCATAAATTCTCTGAAGTAAATTCAGGTTCCGGGAACTTATGAATCATCATCTTAGTTTTGTGTCATCATCACCACTGACAGTGTTGTGGCACATAACAATTATTTACCCGTCTGTCATCTCAAGTTTTATAAATTCTTTGCCTGCTTTTTGTTCACTGTAATCAAGAATGACATATCCAACGATGCTGTAAAACAAATGCTGCACTTACAGGGTAACTGTGGTTCTCACCAAGAAGAAATAGTCTACAGGCTTCATCCACAGCAAAAATTCATAAACACTCCAGATTCAGAAGCAAAGACAGAATTTAACTCCCTTTGTTTCTGAGGAATGTCATTCAGTGTAGCTTTAAGTCTCTTTAAGCCAATATAAACACATTTTAAGTGCAGATCACCTTCACATGAAGACTTGGAACTGCACTGTTGAAGTTGTAGTACTTACATTACAATGTAGCAGAACAAGTCTGTACCTGACTGTGTCATCTTGCTGGCCACTTGACCAGTATAGTATATTTTACTCACCCACTGAACAGCTCCATCTGATGGAAGTTTTAAAATATTACATGCCCCCCCCCTTTAGTGATAATGTCAGTGATGATGATGATAGATGGTAAAACCATCTACTGCTGAAGTGATGTTTCATGCTGTTTTCAGACAGACAGTTTGTATGATTGTGGTATTTTATGATAGAAAATCATGGTTTCCAAATGTCGAAGTATAGTGAGATTTGGGGGTACTATGACATCATCATGTTGCTCCCTTCTTTGGTTTCCATCAGTGATGTTGGGTTGATTATTAATTACAGTTTGACCGTCATGACTCATCGGTCAGAATCTGTTCCAGTCTGGACGAGTTGTTGGTCCCAGTGAGGAGCTGAAAATCAAACAGATGTGTAATGATTGAAATGGTTTTATTTTTTGTGTAGTTGTTTTTCTATTTTCATACAAATTTGTGCCCTGGTGGCTGAGGGATTAACATGCCAAGGAACTTTGTTGCATGTTCTCCACGTCCGTCTCCTTGTCATCTTTCTGCCACCTCTCTGCTGAATGCTGAAAATGCTGAGAAAATAGAATTTAAAAAAAGAGTAAAGACATTTTTGATGGTTATTCCTTTCTCTTTTGGTGAAGGAAGGTCTGTGTTGTTGTTTTTTCCTCAGGTCTCCAGTATGTTCTCCTCTCTGGACTAAAATGTTACATGTGCGCTGACTGTCAGAAATCTTAAAGTCTGTTCCCAGTTGAAGGAGAATGTAAGCCTTGATTGATTGAAGCGTTTGGTACGTCTGGTTGTCTTACTGATGTGACAACGGTTGTTTGTTTTTGTGATCTTCACCCAGCAGCCACCAGACATCATCAACTTCAGGTTAGTTGGAAATGAAAAATCAGGTTGACTTCAAAAAACCAACCGTGACTCACTGACATTGTGACAGTCAGCAGATGTTTGGCAGATGTTGGGTTTTGCTCCTGACGGGAATCTCAGTTTTTTTCATGTCAAGAAGCTGTTAGCATGAGATGTTTGAGGATAAAAACACCAATAGAGTCAATGTCATCTGTTGTTAGAATTCTACGTCCAGTTGACGTTGACGTCTGGACATTGAACTTCCTGATGTAATGACCTTGATTTCTTCAAATCTCACTGTCTGATGATGTCATAGCGGCTTCATGCCTCCATTGCAGTCCGTGGACACGTCCATAACTCTGTATTGCATTGTCTGCATTGACGGTTGCATGCTTTGGTGTCCTGGTTAATGGTCATTGAATGCACCACAGTTGGGTGACTGTACATTGAGAGTCCAGATCTGCAGAATGAAAGAAAGAAGGTTCATGAACTGAGGCAAAGATCTTTAGCATGAGCAGACTGCAGCCGTGGTTAAGCCTGATGATGAACAGACGTCACACTGGCACAAACTGGACCAGTGCATCAGCATAATGTCAGTGGTGTCATGTAGCTTGGCTGAGTGCTTCCATACTCTCTGACCTCTGACACGCATCATGTGTTTCAAGAGCATTAATTATATAGATTCCACTGATTGCTTTTCTAACTCTTACATAAGATTCTTGGATTGTTTTGACTTCACTTCCCCATTGTACTTGATAATTAATTTGTGTCAGCTATTGTGTGCAGGAGTTTCAGAGAAAGAGAAGGGTCAATCGATGTACTTGAGTGTGTGTGTGTGTGTGTGTGTGTGTGTGCGTTAGCTCATTAGATGTTAGCACCTATTCTCCTCATCAACATGTCTGCTGTAGACAGAGAGAGAGAGAGAGGTCTGAGATATTAGTCTGGGAAAGAGATAATGACTCA
>OMNW01003235.1:3245-15020 GCA_900303245.1 Selene dorsalis
CCCCCCCCCCACACAAAAAACTATAGCTTATATAACCGCTATACATGACACTGTGACCTGAAGGTCAACTTCAAACTTTCCTGGAAAATGTCAACCTCTGTTTCTTTTTTGTTTTTTTTAAAGGTATCTGTCAAAGACCCTGCTCTGTAATCAAGACATGAGAATTTACCTTTTGACCAATATGAGCCTGTTAATATGGGAAAGTACAGTGACTCCAGACTGAACCCTCTTTATTTTTAACCGAACCACCATCCTTTCCCAAAGCTCAACCAACCAGCTGTTGTCTCCGGAGACAGTGGACGTTCTATGATCAGACGGATGTACGCTTTTGTACGTCCTCCGTTCCCTCCCCTCTCGTATCTGTTCCGTAAATGAAGCACTTTATTCGTTCAATGAAAGAGACTTAATCTTGATATCATAAGCGAATTATCTATTAGACGTGCTCCCGAAATGGCAAATTATGGCCTAAACACAGACAGCGATCCCACTCTGTCTGATCTTTTCCACCTCGCCGCAAGAAATTCTTGACAAATTATAAGATAATTATTCATTATGTCAGGGGGATTTTAACTAGAAGACACACACTTTATTGTGCAAAAGTCAGACAAAAAGATGAGAAAGACGATTCCAGAATTTATGAATTATTTTTATGGTATAGGATATCTGTAGAAACTACTAGAAAGTGAAGCTTCATAGTGTGGACTATATATATTTCTGGGTCGTAGGACTCATGACCACAATATGAGGACCTCAACATTACATCTATACAGAGATCTTTTACATAATACGCAGACATTAGGCTGTATAGCTGTACAAATTATGGTATGGTAAATGAACAGCTGTTATTATTAGCTACATACAGCTTTAGCCTAAGGTTAAATACATTCCTAGACTGCATTAAGAGAAAACGGAGGGCCCCAAAAAACAAGCTTTCTTCTCTTTACAGCTAATCTGTGCCATTTTAGTGGGATTTTATGACGCAGTTTTCGTCGGGGGGGAGGGGGCGGAACCCGAGGAAAGACTTGCCTCGCGCCGTCGCCGACTCGGACTCATTTCGGTGCGGCACAGCGAGATTCGGAAGCCGTTCAGTGCGACGCAAGAAAGATGTGGCTCCAGAAAGTGTTGGTCCCTCTCCTCAAGCTGTACCTGTGCGGAATGAAAGTTCTCTTCTATCAGATGTTCAACAAGTCCTTTACGCTGCCGGGTGAGTTGTATTTATATATTATATTGATAATATGTGCTCGTTTTTTCCTAGTCCCCCCACCGTCGAACATAGGTTCCTGTTGACATGCCCGGACTCCGTAGCAAAAATAATGTCAGTTATAGGCGAATTTCACATTGACGCCAACGGCTTCCGTCTTTTTTTAACGCCCAAATCTTCTGCTTCAGTTACACTTTAATTTGATACACGCAATCTGTACAGTTAAAGAGTGAACACCGAATGACGACACGGAACCAATGAGCTGTTTTACGCTAAATTTGTCATATTTTCAATAGAGTTTGGTTGGTTGCTAGGTTACTAGAGTTTGGTTGTTGCTCTAGTTAGCTAGCTACGGTGACAGCTTCACTATGATATTGAACGTAATTGTTAGTGTAGTGATGTGAAAGCACGTTGCCATGCCAACTGCAGTGAACGAACCAGAACCCTGAGACGTTTGGGCACACTGTGTTTTCTCTGGTCGTATTCACACAGTAAGTATTACGTTTTAAATGTGACATGACAATAATTGTTCATCAAAACTTGTTAATTTTCATAGTAAATACTTGTAGTATGTGGTTTTATCGCTGCTGATTTATTACCCAACCTCAGATTACGGGGCTTTTTGTACATCTTTTTTTTCTGTTCATTGATTTGATGCCCTCATTTGATATTGGCTTATGTGATGCTTTCCTCCAAAAAAAAGAATTAATCAATTTCATTCATCATTAGACCCTGGAGCTGAACAACCCTCAGTGTGAACATTGATTAATTGTCTGTTTTTAAGTGAGTGTGATGCCATCATTGAAGGGAATGCCACTGCATACAGCTTCCAGAATACATTATTTATTCATCGTTTATAAGCTCGCAGGGATTTCACAGCTTGAGGAACGGCAAGGAAATTCTAACTTTGGAGTTTCCACGGGGAGGGCGGCTTGTCTCCTTTAATTGAGTCGCTCAGTGTGAAATTTCAATTTTGTGTGAAACAGCTGAAAACAAGATGCTTAGACTTCCTTGTCAAGCGAGGAGGACAAAAAATTTAAACCATCAGGTGACAAAGACCCCATAGACCTCTCATGGGGTGTCTCCACAGCATCCCCTTCAGCGCTGTGTCTGTTTTTTCTTACGTTTTTACAAGTTTGCTCAATCGAATTGGTTTAAGACCAAACCAGAGGATGTGCTTAAAAGCTGTGGAAACAGTTGCATCCCCTTGTTTTGTAGTGCTCTTTGTATTCACACACACTGGAGTCAATAGTCTTTGATTGTTAGAATTACAGCTCAGAACCAAAATGGAATTTTGTGTTAAAGCATGTGACGTGAGTGTGAGAAATAATACATTGTACTTGGAGACAAAGAGCCGATTATGCCTCCAGATGGTAAAAGGGAGCTATAATCTTATTATCTCTCAAAGAATGTAGGCCATTTAGTGGGTAGTACAGGGATTTGCTCAAGTTGTTGGTCTTGATTTCTTGAGTATCCTGCACCATAATAAACAAATAAATACTGCCATATATGGTTTATCGAATTAACTTATATTTGTAAAGCGCCAAATCACACCTTTTAATTTCCAGAAGGTATTTCACAGACCTTATAATATGGAGAGAAACCCAAGCAGAGTTGGTGGGGGCGTCCTGATAATAAATCCATTGTGGTAGTCTTGTGTAGAGCTAACAATTGCATTGACTTATTTTTCAGTATCCCTGGATGTCTCCTATTTTTCTAATAATGCACAGGTGGGAGAATGCTGTCCTTCAGACTAATTTAATATGAAAGGTAAAGGTTATTTTATCCCTCATACCAATCTGTCTTCTGTGTGCATGGAAACATCGTAGATGAATGGGATATTTCACCCATTAGGACTGAGGTGATGTTAAAAGGTTTCAGAATCCCACAAAATTGTAGGTATTGGTTGCATTTATCTGTAGATATATAATGTTTATTTCACTATTCTTGTTAGGTGCTTACTAAGTGAAGGCATCGAAGTGGAGCTCTGCCAAAGGAACCAATGGAGGGTAAAAGTTCAGGACCGTCATGCTCCGGCCTCAATCTGGTCGCACACCCTCGAGCCAAAAGCAAAGTGTGGAAATACTTTGGCTTTGACACAGATGCAGATGGCTGCATATTGCACTGGAAACGGATATACTGTCGCGTATGTATGAGTCAAATCGCCTACTCCGGGAACACCTCCAACCTGTCGTACCACCTCGAAAAGAACCATCCAGTAGAGTTCAGCGAGTTCGTGAAGAGCAACACGGATCAGATGCGCGAGGCGTTTGCTACAGCGTTCTCCCGGATAAAATCGGAGCCTTTGGGTCTCCACGGTCCGCAGCAACCCCAGGACACAAACTTAAGGCAGAGCTTAGACTATGACAACAGACGACATAATGACCTTACAGTCGCTATTATCGGTTTCATCTGTGAGGGGTTGTACCCCGTATCTGTAGTTGAGGAGCGCACCTTCAAGACTTTAATGAGTACTATTGACCCTGGGTACTCTCCACCCACCCGAAGCGAACTGGCT
This sequence comes from Selene dorsalis, assembly GCA_900303245.1. Classification (NCBI taxonomy): domain Eukaryota; kingdom Metazoa; phylum Chordata; class Actinopteri; order Carangiformes; family Carangidae; genus Selene; species Selene dorsalis. Next base: position 6,965 of record OMNW01003235.1, read on the forward strand.
GTAAAAATGGTTCCTCAAATGTACTGCCGTGCCCGGGACAAGGTTTTTAGCGAGCTTACGGGGGTCGTGTATTGTGGTGTTACTACAGACCTCTGGCAAAGTCCAACCCAGAACAGAACGTACATTTCGCTCTCTTTGCATTCAGTTAATTACAGTAGTGCAACTGGCTTCTCCATGACCAACAAGTGCCTCAAAACGTTTGAAGTACAAGAGGAAAACACAGCTGAGAATATCACCAGAGCGATGTACGAGACGTTTGTCGAGTGGGGTATAACTCATAAAGTCAGCGGCGCGACCACCAACGGTTCAGTGGACATCGTCAAAGCGTGCTCGCTCCTGGAGCTGTCGGTAGAAATGCCCTGCCTCGGACACACCATCAATCACGCGATGGATGAAGCCTTCCAGCTGCCACGGGTGGACAGCTTTTTGGGATGCTGCCGCAAAATTGTCGATCATTTCAAAGAACCTACAGTGTATCTGCTGAGGGAAAAACAGAAGCAGCACGGTCTCGCTCGGTGTGAACTCATCACGGATAAGGGTAGGTCTTGGTTGGCCACGTTAGCGATGTTACAAAGACTGAAGGAGCAACAGGTTGCTGTAACTGCAACCCTTTCAGAGAGTTCCAGCAGTTATCATTACAGCTTTGATGTCTCTGACTGGACTTTATTGGAGGGCTTGATTGAAGTTCTCCAGCCTTTTAAAGTTGTAGCAAATATGATCACTTCTTGTAGGTACCCAACCATTAGTATGGTGAGGCCTGTACTCCATATGCTCTTGAACACCAACCTCAAGGTCAAAGAAGGTGACGTTAAAGAGATCAGCATGACCAAAGAGGTCATCTCCAAGGTCCTGTCGAGCACCTATTTGCAGAATTTGCCGCCGTCACAAGAGATCTCAACCTTCCTCAACATTGCTACGTTCCTGGATCCCAGGTACAAGAAGTTACCCTTCCTGTCCACTCAGGAACGCTCCAAAGTCGAGAGCACGATCATCGAGGAGGCAAAGGCGATCCTCGAGAAGCAGGCGTCGGACCAGTCGTGCCTTGACGATTTCTCCACGTTGCCTCAGGAGCCGCCTGCGAAAAAACAGGCATCTCTAAGAGGAGCTTTGGCTAGCAGCGCGACCCAAGACAACCCTTTGGCGGCCATATTTTGTCAGTCCGATGCAGACCAGAGCCAGGAGGAGCTGCACGCTCAGGTAGTGGAGGAACTGAGCAACTATAAGTCTCAGAGGATCCTAGGTCTTAACGAAGACCCTTTACTCTGGTGGTCCAGTCACGCGGCCTTGTTCCCCACCCTTCCCAAGGTTTTGCAGAAGTACTGGTGCGTTCCAGCCACAAGCGTACCTTGTCACAGGCTGTTCAGCTCCTCTGGAGCCGTTCTGTGTGGGAAGAGGAACCGCATAGCTCCAGCTCTTGTAGATCAGCAGATTTTCTTGTACGAAAACTCTCGGAGCTACTACGAAGCAGAACCCCACGAGGACGATTTGGACAATGTTCTGGAAGGAAGCTGTACTCTGAGCCAGCCTCTTGAGTGACTTTGGTCTTAACGTTGTATAATGTCAATGTGCAGGGACTTACACGCATGACCTGTTGAAGCATAAAAAATAAAAGCATTTCACCTACTCTTTCAATTACTGTATAAAAATTGGGAGCGATATTAATCTTTTAAAGTCAGTGTCGGGGGGAAAAAGGAGGAAAGGGTGTAATAATAGTTATTATTTTTAAATGTGTTTTACTTTTGTCTAAATCTAAATCTGTGTGTTAAGTGTTGTTTTTCCATGTTAAGATTTATTGATCTGCGGAACACTGGCTCGTGTGCTGTTTGATGTAAAAGAAGTTTGTGAAAGTAAAGACTTTTGCCTTACTGGGAGATGCTCGGACCATTCTTTATTGTGATATTAATGCAGTAATGTGAATATTGTTATATTTTGACAATTGTTTGTCTACCACAGGGGCGATAGATCTGTATTACTCAGAAGACCTAGTCTGCCTTTATGTTCTGGCCCATGAAAGATTGTATTATGTTCTCATGCGGTGCGCTCTCTCCTCCACACAGTCTTACCCAAGCAAAATGGAAGAGTTGCCATTGTGACGGGGGGTACCAGAGGAATGGGTTTAGCGACAGCGAGACACCTGGCAAGCCTTGGCATGCATGTTATCATAGGTAGGCGTCTTGTACAATCACGTATGCCCCCTCCTCAGCCACTCGCTCACATCCTGCTTTCTTTCTTAGTCCAGCTTTAATGACTTTATACTGCTTTTCCCCTCTATAAATTTGTGGTTTATACAAATACAATCGATTATAATAGTTTATTTTCAAGTGAATACATATTATGTGGAGTATTTGTAAGATCTACAAGTGTGAGAGAGATGACATCTGGCCTGTCTGATCTTCATCATCTTCAGCTGGGAACGAGAGAGAAGAAGGCAAAGCGGCGGCCAAGAAGATCGACGAGGAAGGATGCCCGGGGAAAGGTAACGATCGGACTGTCTGCTCTCATTTCTGTTTGTCATTTTAGCAACTCTTTAGCTCCTAAAACCAAGTCCAAGCTGGTACAGCACAAATGTGGTTCTCCAGTATTTCTAGAAAACACAGATTATATTATATAACCCTTATATTATATTTGCTGTTTTACCAACCAAGGACCATCTCGATGTGTCAATTTTATATCGATTTCCTCAAGCCAATTGCAATAGGGAGGAACAAAGAGGCTTCTGTAAATTTTCAATTTCCGTACTCCTCAAACTTAATTGGCGCTAAGGAACGCCACATAGATGAGACAGTCTGTCTGTGTTGTGCAGTTTATTATAAAGGAATATGTACAACTGTGAAACACATGACGTTAAGAGCAGATGTAACACTCCCCCTGAGGACTTGACCGCTGTGTGTGAAGATCTAGTAGAGATAAGTTTCCAACCTATTCTACACTGAATAGCACAAACGCACCGATCCAAACGTATAGCATAACTGCAGTTGATTCAATCTGGTGCTTGAATGGCAGTTCAGAAAACCAAGGGCTGTACATTGTAGACACAAAGCTGTTGAGAGATGTAATCCCAGAGGCCATACTGAGCAGATACTGTTGGAGATAATATATCCCTTTTCTGCTGGTTTTACCCTTAAATTGTTCTGTAAATAATATCGAAGCTGTACTAATCCATTGAACTTTGTGTAATATGAACATTTTATAGTGTGAAGTTCCTCTTGAGTCTTTAAAAACCCCAAAACTGTTCAGGCTAACTCATCAAATTGTATTTACTGTGTCAGATTCTGTAGAGTTATTAAAACGTTATCCTTTTACCGCAGTTGAGTTTATCTTCGTGGACATGACCTCGTTGAAATCGGTGCAACAGTTTGCTCAGGCGTTCAGAGCCCGAGGCCTCCCCCTCCACGTCCTCGTCAACAACGGTACGTGGTTCTCTAGGTGTGCACGTTCGATACGGGTCGAGCCGTTCGCTGACTGTTCCGAGTTTCCGTCGTTTCAGCCGGGACGATGCTGGTTCCTGAGTTGCAGACGGTGGACGGCTACGAGTTCCACTTCGGTCTGAACTACCTGGGCCACTTCCTGCTCACCAACCTGCTGCTGGACGTCATGAAGAGGTCGGGACGGCGGGACGGCTGCTCCAGAATCGTCAACATGTCCTCCGCCACCCACTACGCGGGAGTCATGGAAATGGAAGACTTGAACAGAAGGTACAAGAGTGAAGATCTAGAAAGTCTAAATCCTAAATGTAGTTCCTGAGGTCAGAGGGCTTGACTACCTATATTGATGTTCTTCTGGTGTTCTTCTTCTTTTTCTTTGAAGGAAGTTCTACAGTTCCCACGGTGCCTACGCTCAAAGCAAACTGGGTCTGGTCCTCTTCACCTACTACCTGCAGGAGCAGCTGACGGCCGGCGGCTTCCACGTGACCGTCAACGCCGTGGACCCTGGCATGGTGGACACGGCGCTGTATAACAACCTGTGGAGCCTCGCGCAGGCGCTGAAGAGGCCGGTGGCCAAGACGCTGTTCAGGGTACGTCTTGTTCTTCAACGTACAAAAGCTGATTTCTAACACCGGGTCACGTAAAGTTGCCTCAGTGTCTCTGAACATGTTGAAAGTTCTCCTCCTGTTGTTTGCCCCTTCACAGACTCCAGCTGAGGGAGCCTCCATCGCCATCTACGCCGCCCTCGCCTCGGAGATGGAGGGAGTCGGGGGCTGCTACCTGTACAACGGCCAGAAGACGAAGTCTGCGGACTCGTCCTACGACTCGGAGCTCCAGGCCGAGCTGTGGAAGAAGAGCTGCGAGCTCGTGGGCCTTTAGGTGTCTTGACGCCACTCAAACACACGGTGCACGGAGGGTTTGCCTCGCTTTGTTCCATTCCAACAAGATTTCTAGATCGCCCACTATCGACTTAAGAAAAAAGTTATATATAAAGTTATAAACTCTAACAGCACGGCTTTAAGGCTCCTCTGTGATTTCTAAATGTCATACATAAATAGTTAATCTTTCAGATAACTGCGACAGTCCTACAACAAAGTCTGTAGAGTCTGTTTTGCCCCAGGAGCTTAATGATGTGTCTCTTCAGTGGAGGGAGTCCAACCTGACCCAAAACCACCACATAAAACTGTGAGTTGCTCTTTGACCCCCACAGAGCATTGGTTCTGTTTCCACTGCTTACAGATAAGTTGTTATGTAAGTTTTTTATTAGTTCTTCTTTTGTCCGCTTTACTGAGGATTTCATGCCAAGCATTTGGTCATATTACACAATCATGAGCAACCTCAGTACCTTAGAAGTGCCTTATATTCTTCCACTGTCTCCATATACATTTGCATTTTGTGTTGTAACGCGATGTCGATGTGAAACTCATGAAACGTTATTTAAAGACCACCAAGCCTAAATTCTGCTATATTTTGATTTGGTCCGGTCAGCCAATGACAACTCAAGAACCTGTTCTTTTCTGATTGGTTGACTGACTTGCCCCAGGGATATCAGTTCTTAAAACCACACGTATAACTATATATATATAGCCTTTGGTTTTGCTAACAGCACAAGTGCAATTTTATGATCATATGAAGTGTTATTGATTGTAAACGTGTGGTCGTAACAACTGCATGAAAAGAACAGAGTCATGCACAATATCAAATATCCCACTGTGATTGGCTCTGGGTTCTTTTTATGTGATTTGTCGACGATACGAAGACGTCGAAATGATTTTTCTTTTACCTATTGCCATTTTCAGTGTTGATCGGTTTCATTTATAACAGCCAATGAATGTTGAATGTGTGTTTTCCAGGCGGTACTGTAAGCGTAGTTGACACTACACTGTGTATGTGATCGAGTAGATGGTTGATTCTGTAAAAATTGTGCGTTATGTTATTTATTATGAAGGATTAGGAAATGTAACTGTGAGCTGCCACTTCTTATTTGAAAGCACTGTGCCTCTTTAATATAAGTCATGATGTTGTCTTTTTTCCTAGTGATACCCTTCGGTCTGGTGTGTTGCGAACTCTGAGCCGTCCCATGCACTGTACACAGCTCTGTTAGAATCTGTATCTCTGCCGCATGTCTGAAAATATCGATCACATCGCACACAGACGTGGTCGATGGGATCGATGTGAACGGTGCCTTATTCCCGCGGCTTCTGTGAATTTCCACAGACGGAGATCTGACACGTCCGGTGCTAATAAACCAACACCTGTCTGTCACTGACTCCACGCTGACTTGTGTTTTTATTCATCACAGTGAATGATTGAATATTTTCCCCCCCTTTTCCTCTTTTCCCTGCAGCTCCACCCGTCCCCGTCCCTCCTGTTCTGCTCGAGTTGTTTTGCCTTTCTTATTTTTGGTGGTACACTCGATTGTGGGTGTAACAACGGGCCTTGTCTGGGCCTCTCCACAACATGTGTGTTTTGTAATCTTGCACTTTGCACAACAGCTTAATGTCAATCTCTGGTGGGTGTATTTTTTCCGCTTTGTCTGGAATGGTGAACGGTAATTTACGAGATGTGACTTGTGATAGTGGCAGTTCACTTTCAGTCGGTTCTTTTGTGTTAACGTTGGACTTGGTTAACTTGGTGTGCTTGTTTGGTTTTTGGCAGTCGCACTTTGCATTTAGTCACCTGCAGCGTCATGAGTCAACAAATGAATTATTATTATTTATTTTCCTCATATTAGCAACCGTGGCCTAACAGTGTGTGACGGGTTGTGACGGTAAGTCTTCATCATACACAACACAGCAGGGATTGGACTTTTGTAACTTTGGGATGTCACAACAAAGCAATCACTCTTACACCGCAGATGCATTCCCTGGGATTTCTGACCTAAATACAAATATTAATGTAATATAAAATAATAATAATGATGAAATTAAATGATAAAAACACACAGGAAAATTATTATTTAAACCTTTTTATTAACATAGGAATGTTCCCAGGATATGTAGTGATATGTTTTATTTGTGTAAACATACATTAGTCTGGGACAAAAACACTGCTTTGACCTCAAACATAATAAGATATCCCCTACTCATCAGTCAGTATAATAATACTTTACTATCACATCTTTGATCTGACACTGGTGTAAAATACTGTCGTATGAAGTCTCAACTGATGCCTGAAAGCATCGGCCATCTTGGTGACCTTTGACCTTTATCCATCAAAAGTGGATAAATCAGTTTGTTGCTGAGTTTCTGCCTTTTTAGATCACCCTGGACTTGAACTTTGACCTTTGACCTTTGCTCAACCCAAAACCTAATCACCTTATCCTCGAGTCTTAATGAATATTTGAATGGACGGAGACGACCCGAAAGCAAAACGCCTCTTAGGCCTCATCGGCACGGCATTCGAATGCCGATTAGGATATTTATTGCCGTGGCAACGGTCAAAGCCTCGAAGCTTCATTAGTAAGAATGAGAAGCCTTTACTCAGGCTCACATCAGATGCCTGTGCAGCGGGGCGGCTGCAGTCTGGCTCAGACATGACGCAGCATGTTGTTTTCTTCATGTCTGATTCATAACCCCGCTGTGTGGCAAGCCGCAGAGCAGGGGTTGGAAATCTCCAAATTACAGAGGCCTTTTTTTTTAGGTTGACGTTTTAATGTTACATTTCACATTCTCAAAGATTAAAAACTTTAATTTGTGGATATATGTATATTTTATATTACATCATTTCAATATATATTTCATTTCTTGGCCTTATATTAAACAAGATTTTCCTACATCCCTGTGAACCGTGTGTAAACATCAGTGCACCGACCAGGGGAGTGATCCAGTTCTCAGATTTATCCCTTAGCATCCAAAACAAACAAAAACAGGATGAACTGCAGATCAAGTCTTAACAGAAATACTCCACATGACTTTACCCACAGCTTTTAGGTTTCCTGTGGACAAAGCAACAGTTCAAAAGGCCAGACACTGACTCTTCATGCTGCTTGACCTTTTGCTTGACCCCTGTGCTTGTAGCGATCTGGATTAGAAAAAGTCAGTGTCGGCTGGGGACGGATGAAGAGAAGCAGCTTGAACGTCATCAACAGGTGTCAGTACCATATGTTTAAACATCTAAGGTGCCAGGTGTGTCCCAACTGATCCGTTGTGGTCTCCTCAGCCAAAGAAGTGCGTCTTGGGTCTGGACTTGAAGGAGCCCTTGGTTGACCCCTCTAGATCTTCGGCCTTGTGGAAAGAAGCGCTGTGGACGATCTGGGATGTCCTCTTCCGGAGCCTCTGGAGTCTGGGCTTCATCTGGCTGAGGGATGACTTCCTCCTGAGGGGCTTCTCTCTGGGTCGACCCTCCCCATCCAGGGAGTCACAATCGCCCGGGTTCAGCAGCCTGAGGGGCTTCAGGTTGGACTGGAGAACTTTGGAGAACCTCCAGCGGCCTCCGTCCCCGTGACCCGCGTCGTCCGACTCCGATTCCTCATACGCTCCGATGATGTCCCGGATGTCCAGGCTGACGCTGTCGGTGAGGTACTGGCAGGCCTTCCTCCCGCTGTAGTCCCTGACCTCCACGTCTGCGCCGTAGGCCCCAACCAGGAGCTTCACCACCTCCATGTGGTTGTGCATGGCGGCGATGTGCAG
>OMNW01003237.1:273-13002 GCA_900303245.1 Selene dorsalis
ATATACTAAGAGTAATTCGCAAAGCTACTCAGTAGATCATGGGGCTGAGAGAAGATAGTGGTAGTGGAGAGGACTCCTATCTCACTAAGACCTGATCACGAAGAATCATAAAGAGCTGTCCTCCTTCCCTATTGCACAATTTTGGAGTCCTTATGCTCAGTGCTGCATCACATTTTGAAACAAAATCTATTCAGCTACTTGGTTTTTTACATGTGTTTTAGACTTTGGTCCACATCACCTTCCACATCTCCTGTTACACATTAGTAGAAGAAAACTCTGTTCATTAAACCTTTCTCCTCAATCATCTTTTGCTATGATCAGTTGGTTTGGTGAGCTTAGACTGGCTAACAAAAAAATGAAAAAAAAAAGTGGGAAAACTGCCTGGAGAGAATCTAAATGATCTTTGACCCTTCAATCAAAAAGTTCAGGTTCTGGCAATCAAAGCTCAGAACCCTGCAAAGTGAGTTCAGGTTGAGGTTTTACCTTTATGGACGAGGCAGCAAGAGAAATACGAGGCCTTTATTCCAGCTCCAACTGACTTTCTGAACAGATTGTGATTTGGCCTGTTATTAGCTGTGGGTGGGTGTGGGGGTTGATTACTGTTCTTATTCATCACTGTATTTTTCTGTATTTATTATCATCTATTACAGTCTGTAGCTAAGCCAAACTGCACCTTGGGGACATTAAAGTTTTACTTAACTATGATGACAGTGGAGGAAGTTTAAGTGCTGCTGGCAGCCTGTCTGGTCTGAGTCCAACTACAGCGACTACAATGAACATGGTGTCTGCTCCGGAACATCTGTATTTTTCCTGTATGATATCAATAAAAAAAAGTCAACACTAATTTAATGAAATACAGGAAATCAGGCTTCTGTTATTCATTACTGCCGCTCACTTAATTCATGTATCCACCCTGATTTATTTGTAGCAGCACGTTCATTTCCTCTCACACAATATTTGCTCCAATGAATAATATTGACCTTCACTGCCTGAGAAGAGAACCTGAGAACCTGAATTATTAGAACAGGTAGAGTTTTTTTTTTAAAAACTAGAATTACAATGTGCAGCTGCCCAATAATATTTTAATATTTTCTTTGCTTTCAGTGATTACTGATGGAAAAACAAACCTGCAGTGCATTTTGATTATTAAAGACACTCTGTGTGAATTTTTCTCTTTAGACATCACCCCTTTGTTTTGTCACTGTATGTTGGCCATGGTACTGTCTACCATTAAAGTACATTGCAGTTAGTAATTTATCTGACATAATATCATATTGAAAAGTGATTGTAATGTAGATCAGTGAGACCGACAAACAGCTCCGTCCCATCCCTTTGGATTATAGTGGGGATGTGTGGACAGCTCCCACCTGTCATATTGTCTGCTAAAAGGCCAAATGGGTTTAATTCTCTAGCCAAAGGCAAATTTGATGAAGATATTGGAGTTTTGAATCCTTTAAAGTAAAGTATTCTGTTCAGACAGTTTTGAAAGTCATTTTACAGTCATGGGCAATTTCAATAACAATGAGATCTTAAGAGGAGGCTTTGTAGTGAAATGAAAACGACTAAATTAAATGTATTATAACTCCCGCTGTGGCATTCTTTTATTTTCATATAATCACTTTGGTCGTCCAGTCTCCACAGCTGTAGTTATAACGCTGTACATTCTCAAATACTAGGTCAAACATCATTAAAATATTATAAAATTTCTCTTTCCTACATGTGTTGCAGGCTTAGTTCTCCATTCATCACAGATGTTTTACTGCAAGGGTTATTCCCTTTGTGGATTTAGTTTCTCTCCCTCTATTCTCTCTGTAATTACAAAAAGCCTTAAATAGACCCATGCATTAATCATTTTCTGTCAGGCATGCACCCATACTGTACAGTGAAGTGTGTCATGGCACCAGTCCCAGCAGAGGATACACAGAAAAGTGGAAATATGATCCTGCTCATTTCAGTGAATGTGTGTTCAAGGTTGAATCTGTGCCTGCGTTACATACAGTACATCCATGTAGTGATTGCTTTGAATGTAAAATGTGGATAAAATACAGCACTGGTGTTTTCATTCAAGCAGCTTTACTAAGAGACTTCCTGGTGAATTGTTCTGGGTTTATCACTTAGCTGTGTGACTCGACTCCAAGGATAGGAACACATGGTTATGCAGCACTGCAGGACCTGCTCTCTATTTCCTCTTCAAGAAGGTGTACAGTCCCCAATGCATCCCCCCACCCTTGGCCCTATACCATCAGTGCTCCTCTGCTTCTCTTCAGAGACCTTTGTCTTATTCATAATTGATGGATGATGTATAAAAAGGTAAGGGAATGCCCCCCCAGAGAGTGAGCTTGAAAACAGACTTGAAGAGGTCCATGTTGAAACAGAATGGTAATGTGAGAAAGGTATAAAAAGAGAATTAGAGCATGGAGCTGCATGAGCTAAGCCCTGATTAGATCAGCTTCACTTTAAGAGAAGCCAGGGTGTTAATCAGAACGGAGGCAGGAAGGTCACTCACCTAATTTACCATGATCAGAGAGTGAAAGGTTCCACCATCTTTTTTTTTTTATATCAAAGTAAGTGCTCACAAGTGGATGTAAGGTGCTATTTAAGGACTGGTTCTGAGCAGAGAGGACAGGCCTCTTCTACCAGTCCACATCTATGGAGGTTGCAGGTTAACGGCCGATTCTTATTATCTTGGAACCAACTTGTTTATATTAACTAATTTGTAACCGCAAATTCCTGGATTTAGCTTTTGATCAGTGACTGTGCTTTTTAATCCATCTTGGTTTTGTGCCTTAATCCAACCAAGTCATGAACGTCTGCTAATACACTCTGCATGTTAACATTGTGACTGTGACAATTAAGGTCCTGGCCATAGAACCACAATTTCAGAGTGGTTGTAAAGAAAAGATTTGTTGTTGTTTGTTCGGGTTTATTATTTAAGTTTAAATAAGCCTGGGAGCCTGGGATCAGGCAGTCAAACATCTCATATTATATACTCCTCTCAATGAAACACAGATGCAACACCCATTTAATCAAAGAGCTGTATGTAAGTAAACAATAATGTAAAGTCAGGTCATTTGTGTGGAACAGTGCTTCACTCAGCTGCACTACTGTCCTGTTGTATCACATTGTTTGTTCTGGCACTTTCAACAACTGTCTTACATTGGTGAATCCCCTCATGCCAGTGCAACTCTCACTCATACAACTCTGAAAAAACTGGACACATACAATCTACATGTGAAATGGCACGTGTGTGTATAGTTGGAAATATGCACTAAATCTGTGCCATCTTTGGAAAAACATAAACCATGTGTGTGATCATCTAAGCTTTAGGTTGGGGTTGTTTTTCAATGAGTTCAAAGGGTGGGTGATTTTTTTTTTTTTTTTTTTTTTTTTTTTTTTACATCATTGAAGATTCATGATGATGTAGCTGAACTTGATGATGCTGGTCTTGCTTGCCCTGATCACAACAGCTGGGTCTCTAAGGACTATGGTGATGGTGGATGAGTAGAATAAAACAGACACTGTGGTGGAAACATACAATAAAGGCATCAAGACCATAATGTCACACTCATGATTCCACAGCGTCATTTGTCAAAACAGAGACTGAAAACCTAATGCTGCAACTTGACAGAAAACGCAGCACTGGGAACACGCTGTCTGCATGGCATGGCAGCTGATGTCCCAGAGTTGCTGCAGTCAGTCACACGTGAGTTCACACAGCTCTCTGTATGGACTTTGCAGGCTACTAATGTTAGATATCTTGTTATCATAGATAAATTACTTTTTTTTCTTTCATGTCTGTAACATATTCAGTTTCAGCCTGGGCACTGACAGCCATAGTGGAAGGTGTCAGTTTTGTATAATGCTGCTTGTATGCTGTGGATCTGTGAACATAGCAGTTGGTCTTCTCTCTATCGTTAGACAAGAGGCCAACTCTCCAGATCACGTGATGCAACCACAAGGCAAGAGGCTTCTGTGGCACGCAGCCTGTGTGTGCCTCTATTCCCATGACATGGCCACCATAATGAAAATCAGCACCTTCTGCAGCCATCACGCTCATGCCATGACTCCAGTGTGCTCCTGGCCTCAGAGTGGCTGTGAGTCATATTTCTATGACACAAATGTATCCATGTGAAAGTGTGAGAACATGAAACGAGTTGCATGCAGTGATGAACTTACACTGAAATATCCTTTTCTGTACTTAAGGCTCTTTGAGTTCCATCTCATTGCTTTGCTGTCTAGCCAGTTTAGTTCACTCTCACCACTCTGATAATGCAATTTAATCCATTTTATGCCACCTGCTCAGCAATAAACCAGCTGAGAGACCAGCTGGTGAACATAACCACTTTATGGTTGGTTTAACAGTTAGTACACAAAGGCAACACCTGAAACTTATCTAGTCTCCTAAACAGACATGAGAGACTGTTTCACCAAGACATTTCACACTAGTCTGTGCTGTTGGTCCAGTTTGAATTGTGTTTATAGATTAGTGTTGTGTTAGTCCTGTGTTGTTTTCTGTATCTACAATAATGGGTTATATTGATACCAACTACCTAACTCCTGGAATTGTGACGTTATTGAAGCTGATGTGGAGCTTGGTCTGCTAACGAGTTACCCAGAGCTAGCTCTGGGTAAAGTCAGTACACCATGTTATCAATCATCAGTACATGTTGATAGTATTGAAAATAAAAATGTTGCTGTGGAATCCAAACTGTACTGGCATCATGTTGCTACATATATTTGGAGAAAGAAGTGAGCTGTATGTGAACTCCATTATCTTGGTCTCTTGATTGTTCCTGTTTTTGGAGACACCACGTTTTCTCATAATCACAATTGAGGCCAATGTTTCCCTATCTTTGGCTAATGGACCTTACATTACTGCTCTTCAGCTGTGAGAAGTGTCATTATTGTGGTTATTGTTACGGTGCAGAGCTATTTTACATGAAAATGGAAGCTAAATGGAAGCTGATTGCTTATAAAGGTGGCCTGGATATCTTTCCGCCCTTTTTTAAAACAAGGATACTGACACTGAATACTTTTCAGTTTGAAGAAATAACAATTGCCTATTACAGAAAAAAATGAAATCTAATGATTAACTTCCACCTGCCAAGCTCCAGCAGTGCTCACAAATTCAGGGAATCCATCAAAGACAGAGGATGAACGTGTCCCGCTCGCCTCATCATAGTGGGAAAACAGTTAAATCCATCTCACATTAATATCCTTCTTCTATAGGGGAGGCAAAAGGAAAACACATCAGTGTGTGCAGTGTGGTCACTGCTAATGAAAGCACACAAATAATGCCGGCTGGCATCATGGGGAGTGGAGGTGGAGATTTATTTGATGATTGTGAGCAGCTGTCGAGCTGACGGGCTCAAGTGTAAAACATCAGATGTGTGTGTAAATAACATTTCCTCAGCTTGGGATTGAAATGCTGAGAATTGGAAAAAAAAGAAGAAAAAAAAAAGTGGCTCTGACTGTTGCCAAACATAAAAATAAATACTCTCCCATGGGAAGTGAAGAAAAGAGTGACGATCGAAGGAGGATTGAAGGAGAAACACATCTTGCTCTTCTATTTCCTGTCGCTGATTGAAGGAAGTGAAGGCAACACATGACTGTGACCAGGACACTGATGGACCGGTTGTGACTTCAGGAGGTCAGCTTTTAACTGACACCGCCCGACTTCAACCAATGGGCCGCGTGCGCATCCTCCTTCGTGTGCACTTTGAGGCTCTCGGCTGCATCAGCAGGGAATAATTCTGTCACGAAGATCAAAGACAAATCAGTCATAATACTGTACAAGAATACACACGCTGCATATGAATGAAAGCCAAATGGGGTGGAGGAATTGACGAGACAGATTAAAAGGAATTTCTGAGTGGACAAAGTCAGAGTTGGGTTGCGCTGTCACTGCAGTGGAGCATCACCTGCATCATCATGACAACCGTTTAGTGAGCCTCCATTAATGTGCTGCTTTCTGAATACAAATTTAGACTTCATTTGGAGTGTAAAGAACATCAAACACAAATTAGAGGCAAAAACAGACTGAGCAGAGGGAATGTATTTATACACCTCGAACAAAAGAAGCAAAAATAGAGCAGCTGCGCGAGGCTAAAATAAGAACAGGTTTTGATGGGGGAAAAAAAAAAACAAAAAAAAAACATTGTTATGCAACATTAGACACTTTATCCTTGGGCCAGAGATTATAAGAGTCAGAGGGATTAGTACATTTGGCAACCACGTGGGCAAGGGCAGCGTGGCCGGAGGGATCACACAGAACCATCTTATTGTAAAGACAGAGGACTCTGGTGTCATAACAGGGCAGGAAAGATGCATTTCCCTTTCTTTCTCCCAACTCCCAAATCAACGAACGCTCAATAAAATGCGGCAAGCTGTGGGTGGATATAAGTTGCCACGGTCTCTGCAAATCTGCCTGCTCAACCATGCAGTAAAGTTTCACATCTGACTCCTGCACCAAACAATGTACAGTTGAGGATGAAATTATGACCCCCCAGAAAATTTCATTTTTGTGGAAGTATTTCCCAAATGCTGTTAAACAGAGCAAAGATTTTTTCACAAAATTTCACAAAAACCAAAAACTACCAGGGTCAAAGTTATTACCCCCCCTGATGCTAATACTCAGTTGTGTATCCTTTCTACTGGGTAACAGCGTGCAGTCGTTTGTTTTAGTTTTCAACAAGTCTCTGACACATCTCCTGTGAAGCCCCAGCCTGTTCTTCTTTGGGAAATCTCTCAAGCTCCTCCAGATTTGATAGGCCAGTCAATAACACTACTTTGGTCCTCTGAGTATAGTACTTCACTAGGAGCATCCTATGTTTTTGTTCATTGTCATGTTGGAAGAGATAGTAACAACCCAGCTGCTGACTGCTTAAGGTTTTCTTTCAAAATCTTCACATATTCCTCTTTCTTCATGATTCCTTCCACCTTGACAAGATTGCCTGTTCCAGACACACTGAAGCATCCCCACAGCATAATACTCCCACCACCGTGTTTCACTGTGGGGACGGTCTTCTCTGGGTTATACGCCTCTCCCTTCTTTCTCCAAACATAAGCAATGTGTCTATTCCCAAAGAGTTCTAGTTTCATCTCATCTGACTAAAGGACATGCTTTCAGTATGCATTGTCTCTCTCCAGGTTGTCCTTAGCATACTTCAGTCTGGCTTGAAGGGGTCTCTTCTTCAGAAGTGGAGTTTTTCTTGTTCTGCAGCTTTGCAGTCTATTCCTGTGCAGAGCTCTAGTGATTGTGAAAGTAAGGGAGAGGCGTATAACTATGAGTTACTACAACCTACATGCTTGTATGGACTGGATGAATTGCAAACAGCTCTGCAACACACACTACAGCTGGAAGACATTTTGGTCAGCTGTGTTGTATTTGCAGTCAGCTCAGTGGTGGCTGGGTTCCTCTGTATGCTTACAGTATTTCAACATACTATAAATGAATTTACATTAAAGCTCTCATGGGTTTTTTTGCTGTGAGACATTGGGCCAAGCTGTTGCTCCAGAAATCCATATTTTATTTGAGTGTCCAAATTCTCTAATGTGCACTTAAGAGGATGGAAGCAGTGAACACAGCCTGTCTGCCTCTCTGTCAGTCATGCATGTTTCAACCTGTTAGTCACACCTTCCTGTTATTTCCTCAAATTTCCTCTGTCCTCACACAGCCACAGTCACACCTAGGCATATTCGCTCGACCATGTAATGCGTATTCACTTTACATTCCTCACACCACAATGAGAGTCAGACCTGAGAGTAAGTCATGCTCTGGCCTATAATCTTATAATGTAAACAAATAAAGAAGCGTACAATGCATGGACCAAATCGCACCATGTAACTGATCTAAATTACAACTGTGCAACATCACAGCAACAAACAGATGATCCAGTGAAATGGCTGAATCTCTGGTGAACAGATCAGCGGATGAGTGAACAAGGGACTGACGTACAGCGCAGCTCTAACTGGGTAATGGGAAGCAGGTGTGCAGGTGGGAACACACTGAGGCCTGATGCTCCACTTCCTTTTATGCACATAAAAGGAAGCGGACTGACAGGTGCTTATGACTCAGCAGATTCATGGGAGGAGAAACATTCTGCGCTGCCTGGTGTTTATCATCATGGTGAGGATTTAATTATGAAAATCAATGAAGGACACTTCTACTGCTGTTCCACTGTAAAGCAATTATGCTGCTTAAATAGCTTATAGACTATAAACTACTCAGACAGACAAGCTCAGCCTCACTCTGCTGTTCCTGTCTGTGCAGACCTGGTGGCATTTTGGTGTCCAGACAGTGGACAGTGGATGCATTTCCTATCACACCTCGACCTTTCACACATCAAAAGCTTGTGTCTCCCACTCTCTGGAAACTGGATATGTGCTTTCAAGTGAAGGAAAGCAGTGGCCTTCAAACTGTGATGAGCTGACACAAGAAACAGCATTTACTCATTGATGTTGAGGCTGCGTGGATAACCTCTGGTACAGTTTACACCCACTTTGCTTTCACTATGTGAGAGCTCATGACAGGATGTAACTGGCATCACACCCTCTGTCACATATATACAGCCATATTCTCCAAACTACAACAGTGTAATAATGTGAGCTCTCACATTAGTGTGTTTCAAGCTAATTATCTTAAAATGGCACCACATTCAAATGCAGCTCATAGGTAATTTCACATAGTCAAAAGGTTCAGGCCAGTTGACTGCACATCATACTAATATTGATGCTTTAATTAAATGACTGACAGCAATGCCATGAAAATGTTATTTTTTTGTCCTATAATAATAATGAAAAACAGAACCTTAAGTAGTAAAGTCAGTTCTTTACCGCAACCTTTACCATGAATGTCAGCTGTGAGGTCAAAGGCACAAATTATCCATCATAGGAGCCACATTTTTCATATGTTGCTATTGCTATCTCAATCATTGATGCTTTGTGGTCACTTAAGAGGTTTATTTATACATTTAAGTGTAGGAATTGAATTTGGACTATAGAGTCGATTATGGAGTCAATTTCTAACGTGAAATTTCATATACCATCGCATACTGTGAATGAAGCTGCATTAATACTTTGGCCTCTCCTGGGTAATGAATGTCTGATTTCTCATGTTCCTCTTCTTTGACTGGGAAACATGGTGCTCCACTTAGTTCCAAAGAGGGAAAATGACAGCTGTGTGATCAAGGTCAGGTTAAAAATTAATCAGTTGACTATGACTTTCATCTCAGGACATTATGGGACATTACAGGTCATTTGATATGAAAATAAATGATACAAATTGAAGGCACCTGAATCATGACAAATTGTCACTTAAAATTCAGGTTTTGCTTTTTTGTAAAGCTGCAAACATTTCTCCAATTCTGTTTTCCCTTTACAGAGTGTTGAATGTACACTGATTAGCGTAAAGGGGATTTGTCTTTTTTTTTGCATACTGCTGTAACATATCAAAATGTTAAAAAAAAGTCAAGTGGTGAGAATAATTTCAGGATTAACTGTATCTGTAATCTTTAAGCCAATGATTTACACACCTCTTAGCCCCAGTATGACACAGCTCCCCTCATCCCCATTACCTCCACCTAACCTTGAGGATGTTCAGGGTGGATCACCTGGAGGATTCCACCTTTCTCCTGCTGGTTTATTGACTCCTCTCCCAACGGCAGCTTCTGAACTACAGCAGTGTTCTGTCTTACTGTATCTCCACGGGTGTTCACTTAATGAGGAGGCCTTTCTTTATTGATGTCACAACAAGTATTGATATTCCCATTTAGACCAACTGGTCCTTAGTGAAATGCCCATTGGTCATAAGAGGCAGTGATGATTATGTTTTGTGTAATGTAATTATTTATAAACCATTTTCACTGTTCATCATGTTATCTTTGGTGTCTGCTGAAATAGGTTTACATGCTTCTATGTTCCAAAGTACTGGACTTTACTTACACTGTACATATTGCAAACATGGGGCCGCATGTGTCTCCACATGTGCCGTGACTGATTACACATGATCTGATCTCTACAAATAAAAGTTCATTTGTTCTTTCAGCCAAACCAACAAGCTGGTGGCTCGTCAGTGTGCGTGTGTGTAAGAAAGAAAAAGAGAGATAGATCAAGAAAAGAGGAAGAGCAACTGGAGCACAGAGCAAGTTGGTGCAGTGCCGCAGCTCTTAGAGTGTTTTTTTCTTAGTGTGCTGTAGGGGCGTGTCAAACTCACAGGAGGTAGTGAGGTCATGGTCTAGGTGGCTGAAACTCAGGAACAGTGTCTGTATGAGATTGTGAGGAAAGTATTTTTTTTGTTCTGACAAGTGCTTCACTTTGAGATGTACTTGTGTTCTTGAATCTCTGTGGACCACACAGATACACAAGAAGCACACCATGAGAGAGGGACCCTTTAAAAGTGCGAGACATGAGCACCGCAGCTATCTGCCTCCGACCGCCAATCCTGTTTGTCCATACACCATACACAAATAATAGTGCATGAAAAGTGTACACCACACTATGCAGCGCATCAGGTTAAAATATTCAGCAGGATTTACACACCACAGTGTTGAGCGATGACTTAAGACTTGTTAGTATCTGTCAAAAAACACACTTTAATAGTCTCTTATTATTTAACATTGTGAAACACACAATGAAAAGTGAGCTAAAGTTCATTAACTAAACACATTACTCAAACCAGAAATTATCTCTCTTAACAAGATTACAGTAGACTTCATGGGACAAAAGCATCACTCTACTCAAACTGTACCAGAATTGTCCCAATAACAAGGACAGTATCTGAGTATGAAGCTGTCCCTGAATGTGTCAGTAAGCAAAGGCAAAAAAACAACAAAAAAAACTTTGTTTTGTTCTAATTGCCTTTGTGCACTCCAACCATCTCAAGGTTCTTCTTCTGTCATTTACTTCACTAAAAACTAATTCTTTGGTAATGGCCCTGATGTCCAACATGTAAGGCTTTGCCCAGTGAATATGGCACACAGTTGCACCGCTCAGATGGGCTTATGTTGTTGTGCTCCAGAGCCCACTGAGCCCCCTCTCTGTTCAGCTCATGACACTGAACAGCTCTAAGAAGTCACACAAGTGTTAACTCACTTGATCAAAAAGGGTACAGACCTCTGGTCACATCCCTTCAAGGACACTGACAATCCCACTGCTGCACTGGAAATTAGACTTGGTTCTTAAAATTGCTAGTTGTATCTTCAAGGATTGTGAAATGAGCTCTGGGTACTTTTGCACATCTCTCTGGTTTACCTGCTCCAGATTCCTGATTAAAGTGTGTCACACATATGTAATCTTTTGGTGTAAATGGTTTGGAGACTGCCTGTTTCTTTTTTGACCAAAGTGTCGCAGACAACAACAACAACAACAGAGAGCTTACCATCTTTCGCCTGTGCTCTGGTAATGGAAGAATGAATTGGTTGCCTCTAAGTCAACATCTCCATGCTGACATTTGCCCTGTAAGCCCTGTCTGCTGCATCTGTCACCTGCTGCCATCTCACCTAAAGCAGGCAAGACATGCTTATGTTGGTTCAACACAGCATGTATGGCTATTGTGTGAACTGTCCACTTCATGGACAGGTCAGAAAATGCCTAATAGCTTAGTGGCCCATCTTTCCATGAAGATATCTTTCAGCTTGCCTGACTGGACAATTTACCAACACCTTAACCCATTCCATGGTGTTGGGAATAGCAGCTAAATCAGAACAGACGTGCTGGGTGATAAGGTGTGAGCACCTTGCTGTGAGCACAAACACAAACTGTGAGCACCTCGCAACACGTGAAGCTTTCACTCCCTCTGAATGATGGTCTTTCCAGCTGATTATTTATCAGCCATGTTTGCTGTGCCATCATGTGCCTGGTACATATGTTAATAGGCAACATGTCCAACACCACTCCCAACAGGTTTTGTCCAGTGACCAATGAAACCTCACGCAGACCTGTGACTTCCACGTGCACAACAAAATCATGGCCAACATGGCTTCGTCACAGTCTCTCCTGTGGTGCCATCCATCATTATTGGGAACTGGAATGGACTGAATCTTTTCAGGAATGTCTCTGGCAAAGAAGCTGCTCATCAAGTTATAGAGAATTAATTTGGAAGTGACATATTTAACCCTGCACAGCACCAAATATTGTTCAGAGGGATGCCCTTGCTTTCTGATGCATCAACACTTGCCACATGCAGTCACTGGACTGATCGGTCTGTACAGATGAGGAGGTATAGTCTTCTGACAATCAGTCATGAAATTGAATGACTCAGTGGTCTTTCTTCAGCATCTGCAGTCAGCTGAAATAAATGCATGCTTTGTAACATTTAAAGCACAGCACACCTTCCAAACCAGGAGGGAAATGGAACGATGGGAATCTGTTGCACTGTTTTCAGAATGTGAGGGTATATTCCCACAGACTGTGATATTTACAGCGATATGGTTTATTTGTTCTGAATGGTTGGCTGGAGACAGCTGGAGGAGATGTGTCCAACACATCTGTGACCTGCACCATCATTTTCTCTTCCTCTCTCTACCTACCTGCTCTTCTTCTTGTAGACCCACAAAATACAGAATACTAACAGCACAATAATTAAATGTGCAATTCTGACCAATATACTTTTCTTTCTTTCTTTTTTTTTAATAAAGCTGACTTGACCAATAGCTTTTCATCTGTTGGAGATGTATGTAGTTTCATCACAGCCTCAGTGACCATAGATAGGAGAGACATGTCTACGTGAGA
>OMNW01003237.1:13049-24535 GCA_900303245.1 Selene dorsalis
TGTGTGTGTGTGTGTGTGTGTGTGTGTGTGTGTGTGTGTCTGTGTGTGTGTCTGTGTGTGTGTCTTTGGACTGATGAAGTCCCAATGACACTGGGAAGATTGAGCTCCTTTATTAACTGCACCCCAGGTACATTCCACTTTTCATTTTTTAGTTGTATTACAAAGATTGGTTTTAAGATGTCACAAAGTCTGAACACATGATAAACAACAGTGGTGATGTCATTCAGAGGTAATTATGAGCTCCATGGTGTTTTACTGCTGTAGATGATGTAAATCACTCCTGCTTAATGTTGTCCAGTGGGGAACAGTCTTATCTCTTCAAACCTCTTACTGCTGGTTCTGGTGTCTGGAGTGTTTAATACGCTATAACTCCTTATGGAAAATAAATAGCAATTTACAGTGTAATTATTACTCTGGAGTTATATATAACCTCACCAAGGCAGACTAGAGGACAGGATGTTACCTAATAGCTGCTTTTGACTACTGGGTTGCAATATGGTATTTACAGGGTACAGGTTGACCTACTGAGAGGAACCCGGAGAGAACAAACAGCATACTCTAGTGAAATGACATGATGTTGTGCACTATTCTGAACAGGATAATTTATATGTGCAGACTTTTATCCTGAAGGATGTGTGTTTGTATGTCTGTGAGTGAGTCCTATGTGTATTGTGTACATGAGTAACCTCTTATATTATTGTCAGCATTTTGCACCCTTCTGGAAGGTATAGATATACTCTCCTCTCTGCACTGCCACAGCTGATTAATACATGCAATATTTGTGTGGTAAGCTTTTTAGGTTTTGAAGTAACTCCTAAAGCTTAAATCAGCTGATAGAGGAAGAAGCGTGTCACATTTGTGTGTGAAGACTGAGCTGAGACTGTGTTCACCAGCATGGAGCATTTAGTCACTTTACTCATGATGTTACACAGGTGCTGAGAGCAAGAGAAACCATATGAATGTCCTACTTGTTCATAGTTGCAGTTTCTGTTTCTGTTTCAGCAGGTTAGCAGACGAGTAGCTCAGAGACATTCCTGAGAAGTGTCCTTTTTTTCTACACATGAAGCAGCTTTAGACCCACTGCATGAAGAAGAGGACAGAGGGAATGAAGAGGACTGTTGCTTCTTAATATAATATCTAACTTTTGTCATTTAAAATCATCCATGTCTTGGACCTATGTGATAGATTTGATCTGTACTTTTCATTTGGTCATTTGTCTATGGCTTCATATCCTCTACATGCATACTGCGGGTGTCTGCCAGAAGCTTATAATGATATTTATATTCAGTTTAACCCACATTTTATGATACAGTTTTAGATCACTGTCTTTTTCTTTTTTCTTTTTTTTTGAAGGATTTTAGTAATCAGACAGCTAAATTACTTTTTTCTTTCTTTGTATTCCCTTTGTGTTATTCATGTATTCCGTGGTTTTGGTTAAATTCTGCTTTTTCAGGAAATAAGTGTGTGTAATGTTTGTATTCATGATTGTTATCATTTTCTTTTTTCCCATTTCTGCAGTTCTTGTGTGTTTACTCTGTTTGTATGCACCTCTGTGTTTGTTGAACACTCAGATCTCTGGATCTGAAAGATTTTTTTCAATAATGTCTGTACTTACTTCACTGGCCAGTGCTTTGTCTTCAGGGACCACCACACAAAATGACCTATTGTGTTTTCAAGGGTGTACATTTCACTCAATAAGCTGTCCTCCTTCTTTAGAACTGTCCAGTCTAGCATAAATGGCCCTTGGGTGATTCGTAAATGTGTTTGAAATGTGAAAGTAAAAGCTCAAGGAAGAAATGCATCAACAAACATCATGCACTAACATGCAGTCACTTGTAATCTCTGCCCATGCAGTAATATGCTATCTCTTAGTTTGAGTACAAAAGGTTAATTCCTTTGCCAACAACTGTCACCTCATGTCGAGTAAATGTTTAGGATTTACAGGGAAAACATGTTTTTGGATGGATTAAAGCCCTTTATTTATTTTCTGCCAGACTGTTCACAGCCCGTTCTGTTGAATGTGGGTTAGTGAGGGCTAACTTGGCTGCAGCGTTACTGTCGGATGAATGAACAGCCCGCTTCCACTCACAGCTGGCGCACCAGCAGTCTTTACGCGCAAGGCATCATTGGCTGAGAAGCCATGCGTGTCACAGAGGAGAAGACGACTCCAAACGAACCACTTCACTAGTTACCCTGCGTCGGACCAGTCGGTGTGTATGTGCGTGTGTGTGTGCGGGGGTGACCGCTCGGAGCTGCAGTTTTTCGGATCGGAAGGAGCTGAGTGCGGCTCTCCTCGCTGGAGCTCTCCAAGGTGCTGAAACATGAACCAGAGCGCAGGAGCGGCGCAGCACAGCCGGCGATACTCGGCTGAGGGGAAGGTAAGAGAGCGGGCTGCGGCCGGACACCGCCTCGTGGCTCCTGCAGCCTGGTGTGGGAGTGGGACTGATGTCTTTATGACTGAAACCTCTGACGCTTAACTTTCTGTGATGCAAAACTTTGAGTGAAAGAGTAAAGTTGGCTGCTTTGCTCGGGTGAGTTGAAAACTGCAAAACTAAACCACGTGGTCGAGTTGGGAGTTGTTTAAATTACATATAAACAGTGTGTGTGTGTGTGTGTGTGTGTGTGTGTGTGTGCGTGCGTGTGTGCGCGCGCGTGTGTCTGGACGTATGATGGTTCGCTGTGTTGGTGAAGCGAAGGCACGATGTTAGATGAATGATTTAGCTGCCGGACAAATGGTGTTCCCATTTGAGGACAGTCTCTCTGTCGAGTGGATCCACTTGATTCAATTATTCATGGCACTTTGAATATGCCACAAATATGGCTGCGTAAATATTAACATTTAATATCGATCATGGCAGACCACCTCCGCATGCATTTATGTTGTGTTCCTTGCTGTGAAGAGGATGAAACTGTGTTTGTGTTGCTGTTCCTGAGGTGTCCGTTACCTTCGAGCTGAAGGCTGCGGTCCTGCTCAGAGTAAGGCCAGGGTAACAAAACTGAAAGTGTAGGCGCTTCTAGCGAGGAACATCTCAGGTGAGGAGGATTTTGGACAAGCAAACTTTGACCTGATGGTGGTGCAATATTTCTCACTGTCATCAGACTTGACTTCAGCTGTGTGAGCTCAGCCTTAGCTCGACTTAGCAGTGTGTTTGTGGCATCTTTAATGAGACAGTATTCAGCGTAAAAGAACTCAGTATACACTATAAAATTAATACTTTGCTGAAAATACATGAACATGCATTCAAAATGTTGATACATAGTCAATTAAAATAAAATCCGTACACTCCATAGATCAAAGGGGAAGCAAAGCATGGATGATTAATGTATCTGTTCTGGGTTGCCAACAATAACCAATAATAGCACCTTTCTACACCACAGGCTATTTTACTAAGTGATGATGTGACTGTCAGAATGAAGAGAGATGAATCAGGAAGATATAAAAGATTGAGATAAGAAGAAAATATGTGGCAGTATGAAAAGACAGAGGAATGGACAAAATAAGAGGACAAAAATAAGCTAAAATCAAATAGAACTGAATAGTTTGGAGAATAAAAAATAAACTGCAGTGACGGTGCAGTGCAGGACAAGCCGTCCCTGATCTAATTTAAAGGCAAATGCGGACATGAAGGCGTACTCCTCCGTTTAAGAGGTTAGAGCTGGAACAACCTAAAGTTTTCTGGGAGTTTCCTCCAGATGTTGCGCTTGGACTGAACACCACAGCTCTGTGTAGTTTCAACCAAAGTGAGTGCTTTAGGATTCAACAGTACAGTGCTGAAGTCTAATATTTGCTACATAAGAAGCCAAAGGTCTGAAGACTCGGTCTGGAGCAGCAGTGTTTTCTACTGGCTGGAGCTGCCTGTCTGATTTCATGTGCAATAAGCATGCACTGCACTGCAAGTAGCAGATTCCATTCACAACAGGAGGAAACCAAGTTAACAGTTTGGAGGTATGATAAATGATGACAAAACTACATATATGGGGCGCTGTATAACTCATTGGGTTGGGCAGGCACCCCATGTGCAGAGGCTACAGTCCTCGCTGCAGCTGGCCCCGGTTAGAATCCTGAATCTGGTGGCCCTTTGCTGCATGTCATTCCCCCTCTCTCTGCCTCCCCAGTTCCTTTCTCTCTCAAGTGTCCTATCAATTAAAGGCAAAAAGCCCAAAAAATAGACTCTCGAAGCGTTGGACTGACAGACTGATGAACCAGTGGACTGACTAACTGACACTGCTGTTGTGTGAAACAATAGTTTCTGTCTGATGAAGTGAGATTTATCAAATCACCTTGCTATATGCCACACTTTGTGCCTGTCTCATTATATCCAACATCCTGTAGCCAGAAGGAGAAACAAATGTACATGCACTGCTGTGTGTTATGCAGTTATTCATTTTGTCACCTTCCTCAGTCTATCTATTAAACTGCAGATGTGAGTGGATCAACAATTGTCCTAATGACACATTCTAAATAACTGGAATATTATATAGCATACACTCAGCTCTCTACCTGTATCATGACAGAGTTGTATTGTTTCATTCCTTTTTGGGATTTTCAGTCATTTGAGATGTGACAGCATAAGACTGACTGAGTGAATTGCTATAAAAAATAGACATAGTAATCTCCCTCCTTTTGACATCTTTTTCAGTTCAGTGAACAATAAGCTGAAGGAATAGTCGCCTCCTCCTACTCCTGCCAAGAAGCCGAGTCCAAGATACAAATAAGTCTTTTGAAGTTCCAGGAAATGACAGTGTTATTCAGTCCAAATTGCTGGTCCAAATGGGTTGACTTCTATTCTAATACTGTTCACAGTGGAGGAGCTGAACATGCAAAAATGTCAAATTTGTCTTCCTGTATAATTGAAAATCAGAGGAAACATTTTCAACAGTTTCTCCAAGAACGTTCCTCTGGTTTCAACTATTTCTATACTCAACTTTGAGGAAATAGAGATTCACAACAGCACCTTGATTGTTTTGTATATTTAGAGCCAGATTAATTAGTTTTTTGAGAAAAACAAACAACTCTTTCTACAGTCAAATGGGCTTTCAGTGACATGCACAAATAAATATAATGTTTTTGATCAAACATGGATTAATCTTTCTCCAATGCAGCGTCCATAGTTCATGCATGCGTTTCCCCACCTTAAAGGAATAGTTCAACATTTTGGGAAA
This sequence comes from Selene dorsalis, assembly GCA_900303245.1. Lineage (NCBI taxonomy): Eukaryota > Metazoa > Chordata > Actinopteri > Carangiformes > Carangidae > Selene > Selene dorsalis. The sequence goes on from OMNW01003237.1 coordinate 18,213, forward strand.
TAATTAGATGAGAAGAATGATCATATCTATTTGATTTATATGAAGCTACAGCCAATATAAGTTATCTTATAATCTTATATATCTACATTGTAACCAGAGGAGAGTCCAGATAGTCACTTCTTCCAGCCAACATATAGTCCAACACATAATTTATGTTGTTTATTTATTCATTCTTTTTTTTTTATCTATGATAACTGCCTTCAACCGAATTATGCAAGATATATTAATCTCTATCTCTCATCACATAAAGATGAGCATAGTCTAACGCTGGTGTAGTATATAATAGTGAAGTGACATTTTAAATGTGTATTTAACATATTACTTTACTTTGATTTTGTTTTCTTACACTCAGCTTTGTTGATCACTTCAGAGCTCCTGTAGTTGAAGTGATTAAGTTTCTCAGACCAACATGTCCAAAGGTCTCATCAGATTACACAGTGACACGCTCTTTATCTGTGAACTGCCCAAATACTTAAAGCTGGACTTCTTCAACATCATTTGTCCCTGTACTGCAACACTCTTGTAAGTGTAACCACAGCCATGATCACATAGCTTTCACTGAACGCCATTATCTTACTTTGTTTGGATTCCCCAGCAGGAGTGTTGTTATCAAAAGCAACATGTCAACAGGATATAAAAGTGCCCTGGGGCTGAACTGCAGCTGCTGTGGGGACCGACACAGATAAAAGGGTGTTTGTCTTGTGCTCACAGCATGATTGGTGAAGGTTTAGCTTGGAGCTTGTGTTATATTTTGCCACCCTTTGTCTGACTTTGAATTTCATGATGGACTAGGCTTCAGTTGTTCAAACCTCCTCCACTTGTACCTATCAGGGGTCTGTAGAAGTACACACTCGAGGTACTGATACTTAAGTTACACTGATATTAACCAACCACCGGCCCTGTCTTATGAAATTGATTGGAAAATGTGGTTAGTGATTTCAGCTCATAATGCAGAGGGCACACTGAGCTTTTAGTGCTTACCTGAGCTCTCATGAAGCCAACAAATCATATCCTGGCATCAATAGCAATGTGAGAGATCGATGCGCTACAGCTGAGGCAAATGTTTGGGGCACCCCAGGAATAAATGGCCCTCAGTGGTCACTCATATGAACACATTTTCATATGGCACAATAAACCCACTCACATTTCCCCATAAAGACATTTACAGTGCACTGCTGCAGTGATGTAAGCTGTAGTTGGCGCCCCCCACTTCTTCAGCCTATATAGGCACTTAGGGGACAACTGCAAAATGTAACATCTCCCAATGATCTAGATGTGAGGCATTCAAGAAACATCTGTAAATTGTAGCATTTACTAATAGATGAGGTTTTCAGGGGAAAACAAGAGCCTGTAGTGTCTGCAAATTGTCTGCATGTGGATGTGGGCAGGTTCCTCACTGAGCTCTGATATGATTCTTTGCTGGGGATCCCACAGGGTCCTGTATGTGCACTACAGCTAAGGCAAACCTGGCAAATGTTTGGGGCACCCAGGAATAAAAGGCCCTCAGTGGTCACTCATATGAATACATTTTCATATGGAAACTATAAACCCCCTTACACCTCCCTATCAAGACATTATACAGTGTACAGCTGCAGTGATTGTGTCTACTGATGGTTCACATGTGAGAAAGCATGTCAGAGAACATGTCTGAATTGTAACCTCCCCCTTTAGCATACATTGGCACATAGGGGACAACTGCAAATTGTTGCATCTCAATTATTTGGATGTGAGACATTCAAGTAATATCTGTAAATCTGTAATATCTGTAAACAGCATTTACTGTTGGAAGAGGTTTTTTAGGGGATAACAAGAGACTGTAATGTCTCCATGTGGGCAGGTTCCTCAGTTAGCTTTGATATGATGATGATGGACTCTGCCTGTGATCGCAGAAGTAGGGACAACCAGCTGCTGTGTGCAACTTAAAGTGGCTGTTAGTTCAAGATAACATGCAAAAACACCCACATGACAGCTTTTAACACTCTCTCTACATGAAAAGATAAAAAAGCTGACAAAAACTTCAAATATCTGATGTGAACCAAAACACAAAAGCATTTCCTCCAGTCTCCATCGACTAGGGAACAGTTTGGTCTGTGATGAACACAGACTGAGGATGCTGTCTTCACTGTGTAAGTTAAAGGAAATCTTCTTGGCATGTTGGGGCTCACCGGGGAGAGAGACCCAAGCACCACAGGGAGCTCACACTGCGGGACAGATGGACTAACAGTCGGGCTCTCGTCGCCTCACTCCCAGCAGAGAGTGTTTCAGGGGAGTGTGACTGAACTCGAAACTTTCATCAAAACAAACACATGGAAAGAAATCACCGTGATACCTGCCTCTCCAGGGGCACTGAGACATTCAATCTGCTTCCAAAACTCTTTATAAACGCTGTTTTATCTGCATGCAGAGCCCACAACAAGAACAACAGACCATTCTCTAGGGGATTCAGAAAAGTACACAATGTGAATCAATGAACTGATTAGATTTTGGTGGTCAAAGTCACAGTGACCTCAAAAACCATGGTTTTGACCATTCATATGCTGACTATGACATTGAGTTTGTGACCATATTTCCATGAAACACTGATGGTAGTCAGTTCATGGGTGAGAGGTTGGGAAGGAGGGATGATGGAAAGTAGTTTCAAGGCTGACTTAAAAGACAAAACCAAACCTCTGTGGAAAAGTGATCCAAAAACTGTAGAGAAAAGCAAGACTGTATAAATTTGCATGAATTCACTGCTGGAGCCTGTAAGGGAGCACTATAACATTCTACTACACAATTAAAATGCACATTTGCTTTATGATATTTGAGTGGCAGTCTCCTTCAATTCAAATATGTATAGTCCCAGGCAGATGTCATAGGGTCCACAACAGGATTTGAATAGCTATGAAATGACTGTGGTAACGTGGCACACAGCTTACAGACTTCAGGATGAATGCAGCTGTCAGCTTTTTGTACCATGCTGGCTCCATTCCACATGATGAAGTCATGAGAAAAATCCTTGAAATTGGTTCAACTCTTACTTAACCACTGCCAGCTGCATCTTTGGTTTGTCATATATAAGCTTCTTAGATTTCACAGAGGCCATTGTAATTGGAAAACAAACAACAAAGAGGATAAAAGTCTGGTTGTTGTCATCAGATGAATCCCCCGTTTCCATCATTTCTTGTTTTACCATTACTCAGGAGGCATTAAGCAGAAAGAGAAACAGGTATGGAAATGCATTTCCATAATTTCCACTCCTATTTTCACCAGACACTCATGGGAAAAAACAAATTATCCCAGTATTTGTTTTAATATTGCTTTGATCTTTCGGTGTCAGCGGCCTGTGAAACCGGCGGAACAGCTGGAGAGCCAATCTGAGCTTTGGCTCTGAAAGAAGATGATTGTGATTGCGGTTTTCCAGCAGGTCCCCCTGCTTGGCACCGCAAGCAATGTGGAGTGCAAAGCTAAGAAGACAGGTGGAAGGCAGACATGCACTTCTGATAGATTGCATCATTGTCTAGAGTGCAGGTGTGAAGTGTTTTTCCCATTGCATGTTGATTACATATTATCCAGATGATTTCAGTGCATACTGTTGTTCTGGCTGTGGTACAGTGCTGCATGGTTATCACATGTTTGGATGAGGCTGTGGAGGAGGTTTGGATCAGAGCAAAAGGTCTAGGAGAAATACCTGAGTTATCATTCTGAAGAAGTAAGTCTTGGTTAATTTGATTAGACCTATAGTACTAATGAATTTGTTTTAATAATACATCCCACGTATTGTACAACACTGCTGTTTCCATTGTTTCCTATGAATCACTTGTGCTTGAGTTTGCAATTTGAGTCCCCAAATTCTTATAATCCACTGGGTCAGATTGACCGGGTGGATTTGGATTTGTCTGTCAAGGGGTTACAGTGAAGCACATCATGAAGGCTGTTAGAGCTGAGATAAGGTTGTGTTTGAAATCATTCATTCAGTACTCCCTGTTCCATGTAGGGGAGATCGGACAATACGTTTTGTTGTTGTTGTTGTTGTTTTTCCTTTCTAAGTATTGCTTGGTTACAGGCATGCACCATGGGATATTATAAGTGCACTATGTAGGTGATAATCATTTTTATTTTTTTCCAGCCATGTCCATCACTTGCTGTTTGAGGCATGTTTTTGTGTCAACAGCAGCTGTGGAGATACTACATGGCATGGATAATGGAGGAGCTGTGATTGTCCTTGGCTGCTTGTGTTTTATCCAACAATTAATACAAAAAACACAAGCAGTCTGATGATACCTTCAGAGGTTGCTGCATGAATGTGATTTTGTCAAAGTTTAGTAAATCTTCTTCTTCTTCACCATAATGAAGAGCTTTGCAGTTCCTCTCTGGAAATTTTGTTAACCAAACTTGACAGTCAGGCAAAGCAGTCATCAAAGGGCAGCAGCTCCTCCTGCTTCTCTTCAAAAGAGAAAAATCTGGAGTCAAACACTACTTGATATATGGAGGATGCAATAAGGTGGAAATGTAGCTAAAGTCATGGCAATTCAGAAACAGTATGTAACTTGCCGCTAGCCTCTATGAATCAGAATGAAAGCACAAGATAATTTTTGGGGATGTAGAGAAATACTGGTGAAATAGTATGCATCATATGAATCATTCTTTACCCTCATTGCCATCAAATTCTCTTAGTGTGGATACCCTCATGTGTCATCCAGGTTTTTCTTCTAAGGGCTTAAGATCCCATTCTGGTGCCGAAAGTCCTTCATCTCATTAAAATATACTCTTGAAAATGACCAAAACCTAAAGAAATATGTTAAAAATGTGGCTTAAAATGCTGATGCTTGTGTATAGGAGATATGGTACCAATGATGGGCATATTTTAGACAAAGAACAATTTGCATATCAAATTAGTGGGGCATGAGCATATAGAAGCATTGGATGAATGGATCCTGGATAGCTATTGAAAATCCTGCACACTATTTGCTTTGTCATAAAAAATTTATTTGCTGTGAATATTTATGAAGTATAGTCAATACCTGAAGCATTTCTTTTTATTAACTTAAAAAATTTATGGATATACCTATTTGTCCCTAAATTGAGTTCATCATCTTTCCCCTTAACAATAAACCGTCATATAGTTGATTTATGTCTGTTGATTTTAGTTTTCTGTTTCATATATGAGAAGCGGTGATTGGTGTGAGCGGTTTATAGCCACTCCTACTTAAGATGAAAACCATTTTCCTTATGAAGTTCGAGCGTCATGATGTAGATGATTTTTGTGTCTATCTCTCTGTCCTTGCTTTAGCAGCACGTCTTGGGGGAGTTAGAAAATGTGAGTGCACTCTGTCTGCCCGGCCTGCTGCATGTGTGCTGCTGCAGAATCACTTTAAACACTTTCATGCGATGCAGGATGGGAGGCAGGTCCTGGAATTAAAGAGGAGAAAGCAGGGAGGCAGTGGGCCTCCAGTCTGAGGATATAGAACTGAAATGGATTTCTTCAAACCTCTCACAGCTGCCCATGGCAGCTTGGAATATGGATTCCAAATGCCAAGACCAAACTTTTATTTTATTTTATTTTATATTTTTTAGTTTTTGCTCAGGAGCTCAAATCATTATGAAAAGTAAATCTTAAGTGGTGTTCACTCACAGGTTAAAACAACACTTGAAAACATACAGCTGATTAAGGAATAAATTAGTCCTGCCAAACATTCAGTCATTACTTTACACTTATTAAATTGTCTGACTCATATGTAAATAAGCACTTTACTGTTAAAATACTGTATCTTTGAGCACAGAGAGGAGGAAAGAACCAAACAGAAGTGAAACCAGCTAACAAATATACATATAAATCTGTAGTTTCACATGTTTACCATATTGACCCCAGACAGACGTTCTTTGTTTTCACTTCATGTGAGGGTCTAAGGGCAGAGGATGTTGTCATGATGCTGTGTAAAGCCCTTTGAGACGAACTGCTTGTAAAAATGGGCTATACAAATTGCCTTGCCTTGCCTTGCCTTGCCTTCATTCTAAATGTTCCCCTGTCATAAAAAATGTTGTTTCCCAAATTGGTTCAGATTTTGTTTTAATAGTTTTTAATAATTCATTTCATTATGTTGGCCTTCATTCAACAAAATTACATTTAAAATCTCTAGTTATTTATCATTTATCATCCGTTTTGTTTCGGCTTATTGGAAATAAGGCCACTCTCAAGGCCATCATGCCAAATCTCAGGATGTTTTTTGTTTTTGTCTTATTAATCCTGCAACTCTCTTCTAAAAGCAGGTAAAAACATTCACAGTACATGAATATTTTGCTGATGATACAGACCCTTAAATTTGCAGGGAAAAAAAGGAGAT
>OMNW01003242.1:5692-18367 GCA_900303245.1 Selene dorsalis
TTTAAGATTCACATTTTCATACATAAATTATACAGAGGAATACAACTATTTATTTTATTCCTGTGGACGTAATGATGTTTCAGTAGTGGATGAGTTCAATGGCTTTTCCTCAACAATATGAGCCCCTACCAGTTAAGCAGGTTAATATATGAGATGTCCCTGTACCCATGTATATCTGTCATTGTTCTGGACACAATACAATGCTAATCTGACTGTTAAGTGAGTCTTTAAAGAATCTGTCATAAAATAAATGTCACAAAAACAGCCAAGAACCAAAGTAAAGCAAGGTGTCAGAAGAACAGCAGCCTAGATTTCTACTGTAGAAAACTCCAGAAGGAATTTGTGGTGCAAAGTGGTCTACTTTCAAAATGAGACGAGGGAAGCCCAGGTGACCTGGACATACTATATTTGTCCTTGCAAAATGGGATACAGTTCATAGTGCCTGTCCAGGCTTGCTTGTTTCCCTCTGTTTTCTCCTTTATAATTCAAAAGCTCACAAGCTGTATAAAGAAGTAAATATATCTCAGGTCTTTTGTCTTGTATTAATGAAGGACAGGTAATATCAGTAAAGTATTGTTGTTATAATACAGCAATTGTATTCATGCTGCCACAGCCTTGAAAAGGAATTCAAGGCTGTCACAGTTTACACCGATACAGAGCTCAGCAGCAGATTACTGTACAGGCATGGGTGTAGTCTCTCACAGGTACACAAAGACCTGAACACCTTCTGGCATTGATTTCCTTTCACTCTAAACACAATGAAAGGCTCTGTGCACAAACCAAGCATAAACGGAGACGACTTCTACGGCGTTATGTGTGAAAATGGTTCCGCCATGGACACATTCTGCTGCGCAAACATTTTAAGTGATGCTTTGCGATGTGTGACCATCTCGCTGAGGCACATGAAGATTCCTGTTCCCATGGGGGAGAGGTCATACTGTACAAGAACACTCACCACTTTTCCTCTTGTATCTGGTTATGATGCAGTAGGACACGATGTAGAGGACGGCAAACAGGAGGAAACATATCTAAAAAGGACAACATAAGAATCTTAGTACAGGATTTATTATGACGGGAGATGAATCAGTGCAGCAGCAAGCAGTTATCACAGTGCAGCGGACGAGACGCTGCTCCTTGTATCACAGGTCCTAGAGATTGTTTACCATAGCAAAGTTGTTTTACAGAATATATGTAAAGTATAGCAACATTTTAGCTTAGCCCACAATCAGTTAAACAAATGAAAACAGCACAGACATGATGTAATGGTTTCATGTGATTAACTAGAGCTAAAATCATGGATCCAGGTCAACACCTCAGTGTTTTCCCACGACCAGCAGTCTGAATGGCAGCAGGTAGACATGACATTTGAGTGTAAAAGTAGTATCTATAATGCATATTCCACACCATAAACAGCGTAACATTTTTTTCAAGCAATGTATAGTGTTAACTGTGGAAAGCAGATCACCGAAGTATTTGGTTTGCACGGTAACCATGCTTGCCAACCTGAGCCTATAAAATTTCTCGATGTCCAAATGTGATGTAAAAGAATACTTTGTCTCTTAGTATTTCTAAACTGATATTTGATACTAACACTAACTGGGAGAGGTATAGATTTGTTTAAATGTGCAAAATCAGAAATGTTTCCTCTCATTTTTGCACAAAACAGTAGATAGCCAGCAGCAGTACAAATAAACAATGTCTATTTTTTTATTATAAATAAAAAAAAATTAAATATAGTATCACTATTTTCCAACATCTGACGACGCTAATCAGGCCAACGCCACAGGGAAAGTGTTCCAGAAATAATAACAAACGAATGAAGGGAATTTATTAGGTAACCTCAGGCTCAAAACAAGCCGGATGGTCTTACAGAAAGATCACATTCCACATTCTCCCCTTCTACTGTGACAGTGACTGGGACGTAACTAATGTTAGAAGCTCCCTCTTCAGCACTTTGCACCCTGTCAACATTGCACAACTCATCATGGCCAAGCTGGGATTATGAGATGACTCAGCCAGACACCGGGCACACCGTGCACATTTCAGACAGAGAATCCAGCATTTTAAAAAAACTCAAACGCTCTCCAGTCAATCTTGGAGGTATATTGTGTTATGTAACAGTTGCAGCAAAAACTGCATTTTTTTCTTATCACTTGCAGTCCTCTTCAAAAAAAAAAAAAAAAAAAAAGAGATTTCAAAGTTACAAACTGCGATGACATTGGCTCAAGCAAAAACTTTATCCACAAAGGAGCAGCCCCAGAATAACACATTATCAGGTGCAGAGGGCTGATAAAGTGGCACATACACAAAGACACAACAGTCAGGGGAAAGATAACAGTGCGTTTCTAGCACACTGGTCAACGCCAATGCCACTGGTCCAGATACTATACTCTGTATTCCCTCAAAGAAGAAAATAAAATGGCACAGGTAAGAACAGGTCAGACTACTTGTGAGCAGTTTGAAAACACCCGCAAACCAACTTAGGAAAAGAATTTCACACTTTCATGACACATGAACTCAAGCTTGAGGTGACAGACACTAATTACATAGAGACCTGCAGGTCTATCCACTTGAATATTCCTGCAAGCATGTATTGATGATGATTGATCAATGTGTTTCATGCACTGTAGTTCTCTCATTAGACCCGTTCAGCAGTAATTTCAGCAGTGTAAACAAGAAATGTGGTTTCCATTTGCAGTTTAGGGCAAAAAGAGCTGGAAACCTTAATGGTGGTAGACTGTATAAATGACCAGCAAAGTATGTGCACAAAAAGGTGAAGCAGTGAAGTAATGGAAGGTCTGTTTGTTTGGAGGTGACAGGAGAAAATGTAATTACAGACCAGACAACATGTAACCAATCCACATGCCTTTCAGCTTTAACCTGATTAGTCACAGTAACCTGTGTTAACACAGGCAAGGTATTCTTTAATAATTTAGGGGTTTTTATGCCCCCTGTGTAAGACAGAGTTTCCCAGACTTAAGATGCAACAAGAGCAAACCATCTTGCCACTGTCATTTTTAATAACGTTAAACATAATAAGAATAAATCCACTAGTGCCAGCAGATATCAATCTATAAGCTGACTCAGGATAGACATTAAGGTTAAATGACAGTGACATAAGAACATCATGCAAAGGGATCTTAGGTGAAGAATATTGATATGGGATGCCGAGAGCCGGGTGATGAGATGCTCAGAATAAAATGTGAAATCTAAACCTCACATGTTAAGCTTGCCTACTAGGGAGACATTTGATAGGTTTCTACATTTCAAAAATTGTCTGCCAGGGATAATCGACAAGATCACATCCAGATGAAGTCCACCCTTTGGTTATTCACCTAAGCAACAATGTGCACATTGATCTGATGCTGTGGAATTTAAATTCTGCTTGTTAGTCATCTTGTTAGACAACATGATCTTAAATCAGGTGTGAGAAAAATATCAGTTGAAACATATGAAGCAATTTCCACTGAAATCAATCAAGAATAACTTCAAGCTATTTAATGATGCACAAAAACAAAGGTTTCATCCCTTAAATTGAGGAGCACTGTGTTACAGAGAACTGGGACATTTTGCCCATGCCCCAGTTTAAGGTCGTCCTTTTAACTCGCAGCTGTATTTATTAAAAGTCTGCACAACTACCCTTAAACAATATGTGGATCAAGTCAAACTACTGTAAACGGATAGTTACTGATCGCTAACGTTAACGTTAGCTAACTTTAATTAGCGCGATCAGTCGTTGTTTTTTAATTTAAACAAGATATATTTGCTAACCCCACCGTACATGAAATATCACATCCATAGGTGCAGTAAAACATGTAAGTAAGTCTTAATAAATTCTGACGAGTCAAAGTGACAGTTGATGCTAATGCTAGCTGTCGTTAACGTTACAGTGCAATAGAGGACGTTGTTAGCCAGCTAGCCTCGATTAGCCGTACGTTACTTACAATGTACTCTCGAACTTGGCTGTGGAAATTCTGCTCCCTGATGGTAACATCGTCTTCTTCCATTCTTCATATTGCAAATACAAAAAAAAGCTACAGACTCACTACATGCTAGATCGTACAACTGGCATCAACGACAACAACTCATGCGTGATCCCGGTTCTGCAAATATTGCTCTGACTGGTTAAAAGACAGTTTACATCGAAGGAAAACCGCTCGGCTAAAAAAACGCCCCAAAATAAAGGACGTCATTACCATGCGTCAGCTCTCTGGCGTACCCCGGAAGTAAATGGTCGCGTGTTTGTGGGTCAAGTCAACAATATAATCCTCATGGAGAAACATGTGCAGGTATTTATCTGTCCTAAATAGCAGATATCTTTGATTCATTGCTTCTTTTGGTTGTTTCAACCACTAACGTTAGCCTGTTAGCCAAACTCACCAGCCGTGTGTTCTAACAGAAAGCTAGCAGGCTAAGCTTAACGTTATTCACCTTACGGTCAATACAAAGCTGAATTTGTAGAGATGAAGGGGAAATGGAAGCACAAAAACAACAACAAGAAAAAGGGAAACGAAGTGTTACAGAAATACATGGTGGCGGTGGATGAGTTTGTAAAAAGCAAAAGTGGCGCAGACGAAGCAGAGCATGGCCACGGGTTGAAATTTGTGAAGAAGAAAAGTAGAAAAGAGCTACGCAAAGAAAAGCGAAAACTGAAAAAAGCCAAAATGAAATGTCACTACGAGGGTAACAAGACCCTCAGTTTACCTACAGGTGATGGTGACAGCTCTGCGACACAAGCTGAGAAACAGCCACAGGGCCAGCAGAAGCAGAAAACTAAGAAAGCAAAGAAAGAAGTGTCAAAAAGTCATTCAAACCAGTCTGCTGGTGATAGTACAGAGAAACCAGTTAGTTCTAAAGAAGCATCATCTGCCAAGAAAGGTAAGAAAGTCAACAAACTTCAAGAATCGAGAAAAATGGCACTCATGGAGGCGAATGAACAAGAAGACAGAGAAATAAAGAAGCTGGAGCGCAGTCTGGGATTAAACAAAAGGAAAAACAAAAAAACTCTCCCACAGTCCTTTGTGGCTGATGGACTGGATTACATCCTTGGCGTGCTTGACTCTGGGTCATCAGCTGCAGGTCTGTATGATGATGATGATGACATGGACATGGCCAAAGACAACTTTGAAAAGCTTGATGACAATGAGTCAGAGCTGTCAGAGGAGGATGGAGAAACTGGGGATAAATCATTAAGTGAAGGAAGTGATGAAGATATGGATTCATTTGATGAGGATGATGATGAAATGGGTGATGAAGAGGAGACAATGGAGGATGACCAAGAGGAGATGGATGAGAGTGATGAAAATGAAGGGGAAGCAGAGGAGGAGGAGGAGGAGGAGGAGGAGGAAGACAAGGAGGAAGATGTAGAAGAAGAGGAAGAAGACAACAACAGTCCAGATACAAAGACATCAGAATCCAATTCAGGAACTGTGAGTTCACAATTTCTAAATGTGTTTCATTCCTATCATAGCATAGACATCTGTGTAACTGGTCTAATCTAGTTTAAATCTTCCATTGACTAGGTTTCCTCTGCTGCTGGGAAATATGTGCCGCCTCACCTGCGCAACGCTGGAGATGACAAACGCAAGGCTGAGCTTCAAAAACTGAAGAGGAATGTGAAAGGCTTGTTAAACAGGTAAACATCTGATCACAACACCACATTTGAAACATTTCCCAGACCCATTAGATCTTTAGGAACTAGAGAATAAACATAAATACAGGGACCTGATGTTGTGGTACAGTAGCCAATTTGTAGTTGAAGAAGTGGATAACAGGAAACATTGACCTCAGTGATATAGTTTCAAGTGAGTTGATAGAGCACTAAATAAAAGGCATAAAAATGCAATACAAAATATTCTTGTTAAAGCTGAAAGCAATGATGAACTGCCACATAACATAAACAAATGTATACAATCTTGGGAGATGTGAGGATCCAACTTAACATTATTGTCATCTACTGGTATTTTAATTAATCATGACCTCTAAAAGTGTTGTGTTTGGATCATGAGTGAAGTTCTTTTGAAAGGATATTTCTCACATAAGTCGCCATCTTCTTCAGGCTGAGTGAGCCCAACATGGCGTCCATCAGTGGTCAGCTCGAGGAGCTGTACATGAGTCACAGCAGGAAGGACATGAACGACACTCTGACGGAGGTGCTGCTGGCGGCCTGCGTCACCCCGACCCTGATGCCTGACAGGCTGCTGATGGAGCACGTCCTGTTGGTCAGCGTCCTCCATCACACCGTTGGGTTGGAGGTAAAGACAGCCACTTCAGCACTTAGGTTTGTGTAGGTTTGTTTAGAAGACCTCAGTTTCACTGTCTGCTCCACTGGCAGGCTGGTTTTCAGTTTAACCACTGAGGAAATAAACAGCAAGCACTGCCTTGGAATTGATAGAACCTTTTGGATTATTCATTGGAGCTCATTTTTCAAAGGGATTAGCTGCTTTTGCACATCTCTGTTGTAAGATAATGCCCTTTTTAATGAATTGCAAAGTGATATCTAACACCTTGATTCCTTTGCTTGTGGTGTAGTTGGACTATCAGTAAAATTATCCACTGTCAAGAGTTGGCTGACATTTTCCAAAGTGAGACCGACTTAGAGTCATCTGAAGCACAATGATGTGTAATGTGTAACTTACTAATGTTACTTTTTACGGCAACATTGCTGGACTGAAATACATTAGGTTATTTTTTTTGTATATTTTTTGGGCTCTTTGCCTTCAATTGATAGGATAGTTGAGAGGGACAGGAAATGGAGAGGCAGAGAGAGGGGAAGTGACATGTAACAAAGGGTCACTGGATTCGGGATTCGAACCAGGGCCAGCAGCAGCGAGGACTGCAGCCTCTTCTCTGAGCTTAAGTCTGTCGCCGCACTGATTTACAATTCAATTGGCAGAAGTGTGTTTTTGTAATTAGTTGCAACCATTATGGGTTTTTATTACACTCAAATGCATTACATGTCATCATCAAGATATTTACTTTCTTGTAACAAACAGTTCAATGAATCACACGTCTGTAATGTCTGCATTTCATCGTTTTCCAGGTGGGGGCACATTTTCTAGAGACGGTTGTGCGAAAGTTTGACGAGCTTTACAAGAACCCAAGTGAAGGTAAAGAGTGCGACAACCTGGTGGCCATCGTTGCTCACCTCTATAACTTCCAGGTGGTGCACTCTGTCCTCATCTTCGACATCCTGAAGCTTTTAGTGGCAACGTTTACGGAAAAAGACATTGAATTAGTTCTGTTTGTGCTGAGAAATGTGGGCTTCGCTCTGAGGAAGGACGACGCTCTGGCTTTGAAGGAGCTAATCTCTGAAGCCCAACGCAAGGCCAGCGATTTGGGGTCGAAGTTTCAGGATCAAACTAGGGTAGGGGATCAGTAGCACAAAGATCACATCATCAAGACATTTTAAATACTTAGCTATTATAGACTACAGTGTTGCAGTGTTGTCTTACCTTGCATTAAATCATGTGTGAACTTGTCCTCAGGTGCGTTTCATGTTGGAAACCATGCTGGCTTTGAAGAACAATGATATGCGGAAGATCCCAGGCTATGATCCAGAGCCTGTGGAGAAACTGAGGAAGTTGCAGAGGACACTGGTGTGTGAATTTCTCAACAAGCCCATATTTGGATATATAATAGTGGAAATACATTTAGATTTTTAATGTATAACTCACTATTATTTTTCTTGCCTATACTAATTCTATTGTAGTTTCCACCTGTACCACCAGGTGGCTCTCTAATACCAACTTGACATATTGAGAGGACTGAGAGTCCAGAGTGTTGCTAATGCTTTCAGGCTGACCATGCTTTAGGGTTGCAGGTGTCACATTTTTTAAAACTGGTGTTTGTCTATTAAGTGCACTTGAGACTAATTGCTGATGAATGTGTGCGACTCAGATCCACCACAGTGCAGCGGGCAGCGACATGAAGCTGAGGGTCTCTCTGGAGAACCTCCTGGCCGCAGATCAAGTCGGCCGCTGGTGGATTGTCGGCTCCTCGTGGAGCGGAGCGCCCATGATCAACGAAGCAGGGAACACGACCTCAAAGCAGAGCACAGCTGAAGGAAAGGTAGAGTATACTGCAGCCAGTTATTTAAGTCATTCATTTTCAGAGTTTATTAATTTCCAATCTGCAAAACAAAATTATTTCCACATGTGAAATTGGTATAAAAATGTGAACTATTTCTAATAAAATATTTGCTTACTCAGCTAATCATTTTTGCCCACAAATTAATGACATTCATCATTGTGAATGCAATCAGAAGGCAACAGTGTATCTCTCTGCTTTAGACTGGTCAGTATATAGTGGGTTTTTTTTTGTGTCCTAGAGTTTCCTTAGTCTGATTGATCTTCTTCAAGTTTCCTTGTTTACAAAGTTTCCTCAAAGCATCACAAAATAGCTAGTTTGCAATATTTTATTTATACTTTTTCTGAATTCTTTGACTTTGCGTAGGCAGGTTTTTCTTAAATAATATAGAAAAAAATATTTTCATACTTTTCAAAAATATCTAAAAAAGTATTGTTTCAGCATCACTAACAAAAATTCACATATTATGCAACTGTGTGTTTTGCCAAAGCAACATTTCTAACGTAACTGTTGTCATTGTTTTATTTGTCTCAGTTCAGTGCCAAAGTCTTAGAGCTGGCCAGGAAACAGCGGATGAACACCGAAGTCAGAACAAACATCTTCTGTGTTGTTATGACCAGTGAAGATTACCTGGATGCATTCGAGAAGCTGCTGAGGTTTGTCACAGTTATAGCTAAAGTCTTTATCTCTCTGTTAAGCTGTTTGACCGAAAATAGACAGAATTAGATTGTAGCAACTTCATTTTCAAGTGGTCCATCTTATAAGGTTGGCATTTCAAAGCCACTTTTTTTGCGTGTGTGCTTGTGTTAAGGATGGGACTGAAGGATAAGCAGGAGAGAGAGATCGTCCATGTTCTGATGGACTGCTGTCTGCAGGAGAAAACCTTTAATGCCTTCTACGCCGTCCTGGGAGAGAAATTCTGCTCCCACGACCGCCGCTTCCAGGTATAAAACTCTAAAATACTCTCACTTGATTCACATGAATAACCCCAATGTGCTGTAAATCTCCTGTTCTTTACATTATTAAATAAGTGTGCTTCAGTTAAACAAAAGCTTAATGAACTACCACCACAAACACAATCAGGTTAGTGCAGGGAACTGTTTCCCCAGATAAATATTTTCATAAGTAAACACAATATGTTGTTACCTTGAAAGCAGTAAAAATTAAGTAATATACATATATAATTGTACATATCTTTGTTTATATAAAAAATGTGTCTGCTTTATTTTATGTCTGTGAAGGAAAGAATAAAATCATAATTAGTAATTAGTCTTTAACTGTAATGAAAGGTTTTATTGTTAATGGTCATGTGTTTTTTTCTTTTTCTCATGATTATTTTAAGAGCAGTATTTTTACTATTTCTTACATCAATATAAGTGTTGACTGCTCCTTTTTAAAATGACAACTCACGCTCCATAACCTCATGTAGACCCTGAGCATAGAAACGCCATTGTATGGAAGTTGTACATTTTGAACTTAGATAAGATGCACTCTGAAATAAGATTGAATCGGTGTGTGTGTGCCTGTGTGCGTGTGTGTGTGCCTGTGTGCGTGTGTGTGTGCCTGTGTGCGTGTGTGTGTGCCTGTGTGCGTGTGTGCCTGTGTGTGTGTGACCACCCAGTTTCTTAAACTGTGTGACCTGCCGTGGCCTGTAGTTCACCTCTGCAGTGTGGGAGTCTCTCACACCTCTCACCTCTCTTTCGCATTATTTGACTCAAACTGTGAGTACAAACAATGGGGGCAAGACCACATTTCCTACTTGGCTGCCATGTAGACCACAGGTCCATATCAGAAACTGATGACCATTGTCCTCATCAAAGAGCTTGAAGAAGGGGCTGGTGGGAATGTTTGCTTTTCACATGTAAACTGGATCAGGATGAGAGGATTTACCTGTGCAGGGGAAAAGGCTCCTGGTGTTTGTAGTTTCTGCTGCTGTTTTTTGAAATCCATCCATGTGCTCAGTCTTTAAATTCGAAGTCCTGTGTTTTCCTAGATGACTTTCCAGTTCAGCCTATGGGACAAGTTCAGGGAGCTGTCCAACCTTCCCAGCAGCACCTTCAATAATCTGGTTCACCTGGTCACCCGCTTCCTTCAGAGAAAGTGTCTCCCACTCTCCATCCTGAAAGTAAGAAACATGTAGCCTCAGTCTTTCACAGGTTTATATTCATGGAGTTACAGTTAACATGATCTGAGATTGAGGTCATTTTATAAAATCATTCACCTATGTGTTTTTCTGTGTAGGTGATAGAGTTCGGGGAACTGGATAAGCCCACAGTGCGTTTCCTGCGTCAGGTGTTGACTAAACTATTAAAAGAAACTGACCCGGAGGACCTAGGAGATATATTTGGAAGGTAAGTTTGATGTGAATTCACTTCGATCTTAGAGGTTCAGAGATTTAAACTAATGCAGAACCAAGAAACAGAACAGAAGAGTGTATTCAGCAGCCTTGCAAGCAGCTCTGCTCACCATTCACTCTATATGGAGCCACGCAAAGAAACACAAATGTGAACGTCAGAGTGGCACCAGAGAAAAGTACGAGGATGACCAAAACATTAGGATTCATCATCTGGGGACTATGAACATTCATATGAAATTTCATGGCAATCCATCCAATAGTTGATATGTTTCAGTGAATATGATGGAGATTGATATAGCCACCTACACTGTCTATTTGAGCTGTTCAGCAGTGTTAACCTCTACCAGCCCACATCTTGTAAAACCTCTTCTCCTTACCTCTTGGACCTACGTCTGAAAATCAATGTCCCTCATTGTTTTCCCCCATCTGCCAGGATTTCTGGAATCCCCAAGCTAGGAATGCTGCGGGAGGGCTTGAAGCTTTTCATCAGCCACTTTCTGCTGAAGAATGCCCAGTCACAGGGAACAGCTGAGCAAGCAGCGATGCTGTCGGAGCGAGCCCAGGTCGCCACCAGAGCCATGGAGGCCAAAGAGGCCAAGCTCAAACTGTAAAACACACAACAGACGTGCTTTCAAACAGAAATGTGCAACAGAGGAAGGCAAGTTGGAGTGAAATACCTCTTAATACAAAGAACAGAAACCTCCAGTTTACTTGAAAGAAGAAAAAAATAGGATTTTGATATTAAATCAATATTTTGTACATACTTTTTCTGTTTTTCATGACAGTTATTAAGACTTTCAAACTGATTTAATATTGTGCTTTTAAATTACTTCAGATTTATGTTATCCTTAACGATAATGCATTGAATATTTTATATATTCAACTCCCAAATATATTGTTCATAATTGTTAATCAAATAGGGATGAAATATCAAAAAAGTAATAAAGCAGCTTTGTTCTACATGCTGGCACTGGTCATAAACATTGCTCATAAAAGTCTCAATAAATTGCAGACATTTTGCCAAAGCTTTGTCGTAGTTGTAGAGATAAAGATCTTCTTTTCTTCTTCTTCTTCTTCATTTCCTCATTTCTTCTTCTTTTATGCTTTAATGATTTATTTCTGAGACTGCCCTCGTGGAGGCGAGCTTTAATCTCACAAGGTTCACACACCTGGATTCATTCTTCTGGGCTTTGCTGAGTCTATTTACACTCTTACACAAAATACAGCACATTATACTACAGTCTTTTTTAGCTTTAAACACGACTGATTAGTGAATATTTGCATCTTCTCTTATCAGTTGTGTTGATATTTCCACTTTGCTGCTGTGAGTGTGACATGGACAACAGCGGTGAGAATAGGTGGTGTCGTTCATTCAGTGTTTACACGCCTTGATGAAATGACCCGGGCCGAAAGCGTAGCCTTTTCTGTTTGCACGCTGACAGCAGTATCTCCCTGCGTGGTTAGCATAGCAGAGTCATTCTGTTACATTTGATACTTGCTCCTATTAATTAGCTCCAATGGTGAGGACTGTATCAATCTAAGGCTTAGGTCAGGAATGGGCCACCAAGGTCAACCAGAGGAAATGGCCTCCACTCGTACACAAACCACACAATAACTTCATATTCAAGAGGGTGTAGAGGTCTTTTAATGGCATTTATGATTCAGTGTTTCCATGGCAAAGATCACACCCCTCCATCAACACAATGACACACATGCTCTCGTGGTTTTCAGTGAGAAATCGAGAATGCCGGGAGAATTAGTCAGTCAAAAATGGAGATAGTGGGATTAATAGGCTCACCGTGCAGCCCATAAACAGGCCATTGTCTTACAGTCGTGGGCCACAAGGTTGCCACCAGCTTTACCTGGTGCACTCTGTTGGGCTTGACCCTCAGCTGAACTTTGATTTTCGTCTGCTAAAGCCAAAAGCAAACAGCTGAAGATAACCAGCAGATCTCTCGGTAATCCTGTTACAAATGGCCCGTAATCAGTCAACCCCTGCTATAGTTTAACGCTGATGACGGCAGGAACAATGATAACAAGTGAGACCGTTTTGTGGACTGTGTTTTTCTGGAAAGTACCCGATGCATAGTGTAAGCACAGGTACAGGTGAGATATTAAATTGTCCCAATAGCTCAGTCACACTGGTGGACATAAGATTGTAAAAATAAAAGACGAGGCTGGAAATAAAATCATATTGGATATCAATATAGCAGCTGATAAGGCGCCCTAAA
>OMNW01003242.1:28375-38573 GCA_900303245.1 Selene dorsalis
AGGTCAGCATGTGTCCCAGTGCGGGGGAAGAGTGCAAAATCATTAACTTTGATAAAAGGACAAGGCTAATTTAACTCTTTATTTTGGCATTCCCTTATTAGTAACAGTAGTAAAAGGTATTTCAGGTGTTTACCACAAGTATTCTCAGTGCATTTTATTTTGTTGTTCATCAATTGCAGAAGTTAAAGGGATAGTTCACCATTTTGGCAAATTTGCCTATTGCCATAATCCCTATAGTCATAGGAGTATATAGGTTCATTACCTTTTACTATTGGTGCGTGTTGTTTTGAGATCCACAGGGCAGACACACGAGCTGATCAGCTAACACAATGGAGGTGGGCGGTACAAGGTCCCCTGTTCCTCAAAACTCATCAAATACACAACCCAACAACTCCAAAATGCTCCCATGGACAAGTTGTGACCTGTACATTTGCCACGCTATGAAATAATAATTTTGATTTTGTGTGTCTGCCCCACAGATCTCAAAACAACACGCACCAATAATTAAATCTAATGAACCTACTCCTAGGGGAATTTGCCAAAATGGTGAACTATCATTTTAACAAATTTATTCTGACAGGACAAATGCTTATTCATCCTTCCACATCTCAGTCCAGGTACTGTCTGGGGAGACATGTCCCAATGTCGCCTATGACCCCAGATGACTTGATCAGGAAGCATAATTTCCAGTATCATCATGGTATGTGTGCAGAAGCTTCTTGTGAACTCACTGACTCACTTTGACTGACTTTGACCGAGTTTATGCAAAACACATTACAGCTGCCAAAAGGTGCTATCTGTGTCCTGTTTTTGGTCAGGCTGTTCAAGGATGGACTTTGGATTTTGACTTTTGTAATATTTGGTTGTGTTTTTCAATAGACCTTGGCTGCTTTTGGAGTAACCACAACCTTATCATATCATCATTCTTTCTAACTAATTTCTATTACTACAATAATGTTGTAGTAGGCTAAAGCTGATAATTACTAAAACTGCAACAACAACAAAGTGGTTCAGCTTTTTCAGGTAGTTGATCTTGCCTTGCTCCACAGCTCAACTCCACATGAACCATATTGATATCCTCCCTGTTTCTGTAAAGCCTTTTTTTCTGTTAGACGTGTTTAACAAACATGAATACAAAACACACAAAGATGATTTGTTTTCTTAGTTTTCTTGATCATTTAGGCGTTTCATTTAAAATTGAATTCTATCCTTTAGTGAAGTTAATGTGACTGTGCAGAAAAAACAATTGAAGAGTTCCTGTTTGAATATTATACAGAGCAAAAGCCCACAATTTTCATTCACATAAATAATGATGAAAGCAATGATCTTCATCTGAGGAGCCACCAATCATTTCATAGTTTTATTATCATAATTATGGTTTTATTTTACTTTGTTTATGTAATTATCTATTGTTTCTTAGTGACTGAGCTGCATAAAGAGAGTTCTACAAAACAGTTGCTTGTGGCAGTAAAATATTATTTTGTCCACTGTGTCGTTGGGGTAGGAAGTGCACCTCTTTTGATAATGAAATAAAGCCTTCCAAAACACTCTCTAATAAACAGTCCATTCATTTTCAGTCCCTTTGTCAGTGACCTTGCAATTTCAAGAAGATGCCTGGGCAGCAAAAGTGCCTGGGACAAGAGAGGAATAGGGAGATCTGCAGCAGATGGTGTGGCCCCTATAGAGCCCTGATCTCAAAATCACAGCCAAAGCAACTGAGACAGCCTAAATTCACAGACAGACTGTGGCTAGATCTCCCATATACTAGGTGTCACCTATCTGCCAAGTATCTTAAAAAAAAAAAAAAAAAAGAGTGCAAAGGAGAACTGATATTGTTTCAAAGGCAAAATACAGTCATGCCAAATATTGATTAAAACTTCAAACTATGCGTCTCCTTGTTTCTCTTAGTGCCCAGAACTTTTGATGCACTGCTTTTGCATTTTTGTCATTTAATGGGCAGTTTATGTTAGGATTCATCTGTCAAGAAGAAACACATAAAGTGACCGTGGTGAAAACAAAAAGGCACCGGGTCTCCTTTGTATCTGCTGCCATTTGTCAATTAAACAGCAGTCAACCTTAATTTCTGCTGCTCATTGCACAGTGTCATTTTACTGAATAGTCTCTTCTCAGGCTTATTAATGTTTTTATGTATTTTAGTATAAAAGGTCGTGGATTGTCTATTAGCATGGTATAGTAATACAGGCTGCAAACCATTTTCTCTGCTGGGAGTGGGACAATAAAGATTGAGGTACCCTCTATGCTTTATGCTGCTCATTGATTCTACAGACACTGTGTATATTTGCATGTGAATAGAGTTCATATTATAGGTCAAAGGTCAAATTCATTCACATTAACAGGAGCAAATATATTCATATAATACCTAAATCTTATATAATATCGTATATAAAGGGACAAAATATATTTTATCTATATTTTCCATATTTGAATTTATGATAATTCAAAACAGCATCAAAACAATAGTATAAATATAATAATATTTTTTTGATATACAATCTGGTATAAAAACACAGTCCTCCAGGATTCTTGAGGAGGCGGGGCTAAGACATTAATGGCAGACATTTCGTCCAATCAAATCATTGCAGGAACCGGATGCAGTTAACTCGCTGTTCCCTGTTGTGTGTGTTGATATCTGGAGAGAGGAGGAAAAGAAGACTTGACGCTTGGACTAACTCTAACTGCCTTCTCAGAGTTATTGTGTCTGTATCACTCCTTAATCCAAAAGTCAAAGGTAAACGATTCACGGGTTGTTGGTTTATGGTTCTCCGACGCGTGTCCTGTAACATGAGCGATGTCAAAAGGGACATGCCGATAGGAAGACACCCCCCGTAAAGTTAGCCTGTCTGAATGCTTAGCTGCTGTGCTAGCTAGCTGCAGTGCTAACGTCAACAAAATCATGCTACTTACACATGTACGAATCATGCTGCGACATGTCACCAATAAATATTGTTGTTATTTGGTGTCTCTGTTGTTCCTTGTTGTCAGATTACGAAAACAGCGTTGTTTGGTGCCTGACAGCTGCTGAGTCATTAGCTAGCTGAGTTAACCGGCTAGCTAACTATTGTTGCAACCAAACTGAAGCTGTCAGCCGGACAAGTCGCCCGGGTTAACCTCTGTGTTGTCGTCCTACTGTCGTCCACAATGAGCTCCGAGTCTGTTTTATTTGGTCGCGTAAATTGTAACGGGAAGGTGTACCTAGGTTGATATAATGTTTGGAGAGTGTGTTAGCCGAAGTTAATGGTTTTATAAGTTAAGAGCCAAGTCACGAGTCATCATGTAATTTTAGGTGAATGTTGTCACTGGTTTTATGTTTCCTCTACCCCTAGTTCACAGAAAGGGGATTTTCAGTTCACTTTCGTTTCACTTTCTCTTTCAGAAATCAGTGGCGACCTCTGAATTAGTCAATGGGAAAAATCTAACAATGTTTAGCTTTGAGGGTGATTTCAAGACAAGACCCAAGGTATCACTTGGAGGAGCGAGTAAAAAGGTCAGTGTCATTTGGTTTTTGCAGGGAGACCTGAGTGAAATCTGCCTATCTAACATCTATACTTCTCATCTCTGGGTGCTTAGCATAGATCATGTAGCATGTTATTGTTCAAAGTGTGTCACCAAAGGTTCCCTGTTATTGTTTTTACAGGAGGAGAAAGCATCTCTGCTGCACCGCACCCAGGAAGAAAGACGGAAAAGAGAGGTAAGAGGAGAAAGTAACGACTTTATAATATTTTAGTGCTGTAGTTTCCTTGGGTCTGAGATGTTTTCTTTTATAACTTAGGATGAAAGACGACGTCTGAAGAATGCTATTATTATCCAGTCCTACATACGTGGCTACCAGGATTTGAAACGACAGGTAAGTCTGCAAGCACTATACAGACCTCTTATGTATCAACTTCCATAGTGAAGTGTTTTAAATAAATAATTTAGGGGAACAATAATGTCCACGTGAGCCAAATGTAACATAACAGCTGAGATGAGATGTGGCATTTGATAACTTTCCGTGACATTGTCAGTACTCTCACATAAACACTGTACCATGCAGGTGGCTTGTGGATGGTCCTGCCTGTTGCATGGTCTTGCAGACGCTGTTTTTGGCAACTAAGCCCATCATAGCTGCAGAAATATAAAACCGTGACTTTTTGGATGTTTGATTGCATATCTGCACATTTTGGGGACAGGTTGCTTCAACATCCCACCAGAAAGTCTGATGAACAAATCAGTTCCTGTGTGGTTGATTCTTATAACCAGCTGCAACAGTATGACTATTGTTTTCACCTTGTGAGTCTGAGTCTATGTGTGTGTGTTTGTCAAACTGTGACCCTAGAGACGTCCATTGTGACACCACCAATTTTGTCATTACGATAGTGCGAAATTCATGCTAGATACAGTCACAAAACTTTATTGGTGTGTAGCTGAGATCACATGTGTAATAATGTTGCAATAACTATGGGAACGATGGGAATTGCAGTTGGTGTGATCCTGTCACAAGGTTGTCTTTTCAATAGAGAGTTTGCTTTGCTTTAACAACATTTGTTCATTTATTAGAGTACATATGTTACCGTTAGACAAACACATACTCATAGTCATGACACAACTCTATTACCTGGGTGTCAGCAAATCCAATAAATGGCAACACATCTGAATAACTGATTGAACCTATTTATGTTTGTGCTTATTTGTAAAACATGTTTGCTGTGTGATTATAACACTGTTTTCTTACCTGCAGTTGTTCATATATTTCCTTTTACTGTACATTTTGTAGGGTTTTTTTGCTATTGTTCAAACAAGTACCAGCAATATTTGACCTTTGAACCTTTTCTTCCAGTATGCCATTCAGAGAGCAAGGTTTGATGAGTGTGTCAGCCAGACACAGGCCGGGGGGGCTCAGTATGTCTTGGACGGTCCTAGTCTCTGCCTCTTGTCAAGGCAACTCATATTTTTTTACAGACAGAGTGTGGATGCGCATAGATTGGTGAGAATTCAATGTGTTTTAATTAATAAAACAGATGCAATTATAGCAAGAGTGCTAAATGTCATGTGTATCTTACAAATTCTTTCTGTTTGTGTGTTTATAAAGATATGGCTGTGCCAGAATCTGGTGAAACACAACAGTCACTTTGTGAAGCTGTTGGTGGGCTCACAGAAGCAGACATGTATGTTCCAGATCAAGAGGATCTTAGGCTTCTGCTGCAGGTACAGTACCAAAATAAAAATAAAAAAACAGCAATTGATAGATATTTTAGTTGGAAGATGTTTAAAGCCACAGAAGACCTTTAAATAAATGTCCACTATCTCACTTGTCCCTCTTTTTGTCTCAGACTCCTGCAGAATTGCAAGGACGACAGTTTAAATGTGGCGGTTCCCATGCGGATGCTAGACATTTTTTCTTCAGAGAGAGCCTATCTTCCCGTTATTCCAGATGTTAACTATGTAGCTTCATTACTCGAGCAGATTTTGCACTATATGGTACAGAAAGGTATGTGACCAAGGAATTTCACTGTCTTATCATTCTCCATGTATTAAGAAGCGTTGATAACATACCTGTTGTTGCTTTGATAAGTCTTTCTTGGGTATGTTGAGTTTGCTGTCATTCCTGTGGAGGGTGCAAAATTCCACTATTTCCATCGTTCATCTTATTTCACTGCCAGACAGACACAAATCCATTTTGGAGGCCGTTTTTAAGGGTGTGTAGAGATGTTGACTATGTGTCAGTATCATTTGCTCTGAAATGTTTGAGTAATTTTGTCTGTACACAGGCAGTTCCTGCTCTGCCTGGCACTTGAGTGTATATATAGTGCTGCGCACAGGTCAAGTACATGTCCTAGGTATTTACATTTTCCCACAAGCGTGACTCATTTTCACCAGCTCTGTATAAGGTGATTCATGCTTGTCAACACAAAGCATTTTGTTTAATTTTAGCTCTGCATCAAGTGCAGGCAGATGTATTGAAGCCTGATTAACCAGGAATATCAAACTGGCCAGCCCTACTTTAACAGCTAAAAATATAAAGCCTAGGGGGGAGCACTGTTTTCGGTCCATGCTGCAATTTATCCTTGCATGTCCTTTAGCTGACATTGTTTTAAAGGGGAGTTACATATGGTGCAACACTGAGAAAGCCAATCCTGCAAACAGGAGCACTTACCACTTTTTTATATCTACATAAATATTGTTGTATGTCTGTGGTAGCTGCTTATAAGCCATTTAAGATTCCTAACATTCTCATCTTCATTTGTATTTTCTTCCCAGGATACTATCGGTCGCTGTACATACTTGTCAATCACAGGCTCCCCCCCAGTCTGGAGTACAACGACGCACCCTCTATCCCTCTGGCAAGCACACTGTTGGAGCACATCCTCAAACCCCTGCACTTTACCTACTCCTCCTGCACAACAGGCGCAAGGTATAGTACTAGAGTTGGTAGTTGGTATTGAGCTGAATTGAACGTCCAACCTTTACTTGCCAAAGTCATTATTCTATTGTTTAATCTAGATTAGACATGGTTGGTCTTTGGAGGAAATATAGTTTGGTTTTAGAATGTGTTCAATATTCAGCCATGGATCAAGTTTATTGAGTTCTTCACCAAAAACGTATGTTACTGCTTTTTGACACTTATTAAGAGGTGTCACAAGAACATGAAGAGTACATGATGATTATGAATTCGAAAAAATTGATATCTCCATGTCTGAACATCAAACAGCTGGCAGCAAAATGTGTGACAGATGCTGCATTTTCTACTGTGTGTCCATGAGCAACAGACTTTAGCGTCATTTCTTGCACCTTTAGCTTAGACGTGTCCTCTGCAGAGGGAAAATTTACTCGTACTGATAATTAATCTCCAATAATTATGTCCACCATAGGCAATATATAGAAGTTATATATAAGTATGTGCTGAAGCACTTAGCTTAAAGTTACTCATGTGTCCAGATCTCCCAAATTGCTGCTACGTCTGCAGGAAGGGAAACTGTTTGTCCCTAGTGAATTCTTTTGAAATCACCCATTAAACTGATCAGACAAACCACAGCAGTTTTTTGTCCCCTCTTAGTCAGTGGTGAAGCAGTAATTGCTTCAGAGATCAATTTACAACAAGCCATAAAAGGGCCCCGGACTCGCTCGCTCGCCAGAGAGCAGAATATCAGGCTGTTTGCCCTCAGTTTGAGACATTCTTCATAACAAACGACGAGAGGACTCCTTTTCTTCTTTGAAGAAAAGCAAGGGCGGGAGTGAGAGAAACTTGTGTACATACTGACTCCAACAGCTAATTATCTGACTCGACCCACCAGATGTGTGTGACTGAGCCACACAAAGCAGCTCTGTTTGGAGAGACAATATTAGAGGGCTCATGAAGTAGAAAGAGCAGGGTGCTCGTAGAACAAACCACCCTCCCAGATCATTTCTGTCCCAACATGCGACATTTTTCCATATATGTTTGTTTAGCGTGTTAACATGTCTAATGTCTGATCTTTGCTTGTCTGTTGTCTTTCAGGCAGTTTGTATTTGCAGCCTTTACCGAGGAGTTCATCTCAGCACCGTTCACTGAGCAGATCTTTCACTTCTTTATCCCGGCGCTGTCGGACCCCCGTCTCTCATTCCCGTTCGAGGCCTTCCTGAGCTCCCTCCAGGCCACCATCGACTCCTCCTCAGCAGCACAGAGCCAGGCGCCGTGGCTGTTTTACTTTGTCCTCTCTGCAGGGGAGAACTGCTTAGGTAGGTGGCCAGTGTTTGCACTGTCCTCCCTCTGGATCTACTGTATCCCCCAGTGTGTGTTAATGTCATATATGTGACTCATTTGAAGCATAAATAAACTCATGGGGAGACTGATTTATAGAGATGTGGATATGATCATGAGAACAGTAATGAAGATGGCTGTGTGTTGGCAGTCTCACTATCAGAAGAGGGTCTCCTGCTTTACCTGCGGGCGCTGCAGACGCTGCTGCCTCTGCTGCCGGTGTCAGAGAGCAGCAGCAAGCCTGAGGTGAACAGTGACTCAGAGGATGAGGATGATGCTGGCATCCATCCACCACCCATGCAGGTAAGACTTGGACACATGGGTACATGGACAGGTAGGACTGGGGTTGTAACAATGTTTTGTTTTGTGTTAGGCCAATAATTGAGTGTGTGAATATATGACATTACAGAAGCACTGATGTGATCTGGAGTGGGTTGACCATGTTACTCAGTACATTTTCAATTGACTTCAATATGCACATGCGCTTTTTATTCAGCACCAGCAGATACCTTGGATTCAAATGAGTGGCGATTAATTTCTAATGTTCGACAACCGAATTTTGATGAACATCTATTGACATTAGCATCATGGGTTTAGTTACAAAGCCAGTACATGGCTCTTCTTCTTCATAATGTGTGTTGTGTATTACTGAACTATATTTAGGCTTACACTATAATAAAACGATAAAAAATCGTTAATTGCAATTATTTATATGGCAATTAATCGTCAACTAAAATTTCATGATTGTGACAGCCCTACTGCATGTCCATGTCTTGCACTGTCCTCCAGCAGCATCAGGATTTACCTTCAAAAGCGTCACTTACCACACGACAAACATCACAGAAAGAGTTCATGTTGAACCAGTTTCCAGTACAATTTCAGTCGTCAAAAACCAAACAGGATGTGATCATTTTTGTGTTTAGTTTTGTTATGACTACTGTGTGAGAGTAACTTGGCATGTTTAACCTATGACAAAACCACTCTTTTCAATTAAAGAGACAACATAAATAACCCAAAGTCAAATGTATGGTGTAGAATGATTTGAGGAAAGTAGGAAATAAATACTGGTGAACCACATCCCTATGATGAACTAAAATGTTGATCCATCCTAATGTCTTCGCTCCGCTACACATTCTTGCTGGTGTGTGAGTGCAGCTTGGCAAAAATCCTGTCATCATTTTAGTTTCGGTTTATCACACCCACATGTGTTTCCTTCTCTCTTAGGATGACAGTCGTATATCTGTGCAGCTGATCACGGAGGAGTGTGTCCGCAAGCTGGACACCAAGCAGCAGACCAACGCTCTGCTGAACCTGGTGTGGAGGGATTCAGCCAGCGAGGAGGTTTTCACCATGATGGCATCCATCTGTCACACGCTCATGGTGCAGCATCGCCTCATGGTGCCCAAAGTCAGGTACAATATGCACAAACCTGATGAGAGTCATTTGTTTAGGAATAACCTTAAACACTTGACTAGAGAGTGCAGATTTTTTTTGCAAGTCTATTTTTTTCTATTCTATTTCTAGAACAATCCCACCTCACACTGAATCAAAAGATAACGTGAAAATAAACCGAAAGCCCTTCATTTTTTATTTCATATCATAACATTTTACACATCTCGTCGAACATTGTGCATTCAGAGAGCTTGTTTACACACCCACCTGATTGAGAGGAAAACTGTGTCTTTATGTGTTTCCGCGCTGTAAGCAGTAATGTAAATAACGGTGAGGAGCGGCAGGCAGGCAGGCAGGCAGTTATCTGTGGTCCGCACCCACTGGCATTTACAACCGGCAGAGGAAGCAGGGATGTCAGGGAAGCTGTCAGTTTTGGATGAGGGCAATTACCCCTTCTCAGGCTGATTACATTAGGGCCAGGATGTCAGAAGTGGTGCGCGTGTGTGGGGAGGATTGCATTGACTGACAGGAGGTGATCCGGACTGAACTTTATGGATGGTCAACCTGCTCTAGTTAATTATTAGTGGAGCCGGTTGCTGCCGGTTGATTTGTACGTGTGGGTGGGGATGTGGATGTAGATTCATATCATGTCTTATTATACATCTGTTCTCCTATTACCACTTTTGACGCCTTAGCTTACTTAAAATCATAAGTAAAGCTGCTTCTGTAATAAAAAACTGGACTCATTCAGCTAAAGTCTGCTGGTCCACTGATTATTGTATGCCGTTGCTTACCAGAATTTAGAAGATCCCAAGTTTGTACCACCCACCCCTTTATTCGCCTTAATTTTTTATGGCTTCCTCCTTCCCTTCGCTTTTACCATAAATCCTGCCCTTCGTCTTCCATCATTATTGGATATCTGTACAAAATAATTAGCTCACTGAGAAAGATTAATCACTGCAGAAGTGGACGGGATAGCTTTACAAGAGGCTAAGGGGAGCAAATTGCATTCCGGCCTTGATTTACTGCCTTTACAGCAAAAAAAAAAAAAAAAAAAAAAAAGGAGAG
>OMNW01003242.1:39368-54860 GCA_900303245.1 Selene dorsalis
GACCTGAGGACAACTGTTGTTGTTGTTTTTTTTCTGCTGAACGGAGCTTCTTTCATTACAGCAAAATGAAATGATCCAGGCATGATTCATCAGGCTGCTACACACACAGACACACACACACACACACACACACAATCCCTTTTGATGTCTTGACTTTGTTTATTAGTGGTTCATTCCATGATTGAAATGGGGGTTTGGGTTCTCTCAGGCCGTAAATCAGCGTGTCAGCTGGCATTTAGTGCTTTGTTTCCCATTTCAATCAAACACCCGCATCACTTGTTATGAGCCCACAGCACTACTCCTCGCTTCTCTCCTGAGCCTTGTAGTACTGACAGATGGTGTGTGCTCAACTCAAACCATTTTTCAAACCATACTGAGGGCTGTGTGACACCCTGCTCCCGAAGCTGATTTCCATTTTGGGATTTTTGAATGAGTTATAGTAGATTGAATGGTGGGATGGGAATTTGAGCATTGACATTGAGATGATAAAGTTCAGCAAATGAAGGACTCTTTTTTTTTTTTTCTCACTCTGCCCTCTTTTCTTTTTGGGTCTTTTAGTTCTGTTTCTACTATTGACCTTTATTCCCGTCCTCCACTGTGAATACATGATGCTGCCCTATTTAAGGGAAGCATCCTTATAAGTGTCAGTGCCGTCACTCTTCAGACAAGGACCCATTATATGCAGGGGCACTTTATTTTGCCTTTTAGCTTACTTACTACATTGTTGTCACCTGTACTTACCCTCTGTGTGAAAAGCCATGCAATCTAGGAGTATACACAAACACACACACACTCGAACAAAGAGCAGCTTCACACCTTGGTGCCATAGCCCGTTGAGTGCGGGGCAGCTATAGCGAGGTATGTGGGCCCTCCACAGTGTTATCATGTATTCACCGTGAGTGTGGAAGCATGCCGGCGCTGTGGGGTCACTCTGAGGACCAGGCTTCCCCTCCTCCTCCATCCTCCATTGTCTTGCTCCCCTGGCCATTAAGTTAAATGGGCCTCCTGCAGGAAGCCAGAGGGCTGTTTATGACCCGAGCCGGGCACCATCGCCAGCAACTAGTTTACTAATGGAAGGTGCCTCGCCTAAATAAAGCTTAATGGCTCATTTAATCTCTTTTCGGCCCTCACAAGGCACAAAAGGGGAGAGACAGAGCAAGAAAATTCTATGAGAAAAATGTTGGTTAACAGTGTCATTTATTTTTTTTCCTCCTTTTACTTGTGTCCTCTGGTGAAGAGGGCAAAGTTAACAATCGCAACATAGCAGACAGATTGGCGGAAAGTAATTTTACTGCTCTTCACACTGATTGTGTCATCTGATTGAAATTGCTCTTTAACTTCTCTTCTCAAATAAATGTTGGATTTAAATATGCCTCACATCCTTTTTTGTTCTCTGCAGGCTTTTGTACAGTTTAGCTTTCAATGCACGATTCTTAAGGCATCTCTGGCATCTGATAACATCCATGACAACTAAAATGATCACTGGGTGAGCTAATGCAGTCCTAATTATTGGAAAATGTGTTTTGATCTCTGTGTGAGCAATTGCAGAAACACATTTGTGCTTGCGTACAGCAGATTTCTGCTTCTGTACTAAATCTATTCCTGTCTGTTCCTGCCCCTCAGCTCCATGGTGCGGTTGCTTCAGTTAATCTCGCGAGGTTCCCCCATGTCGTATGAGGACTCGAACCGCATCATTCCTCTCTTCTATCTCTTCAGCTCTCTCTTCAGCCACTCACTTATCTCTGTACATGACAGTGAGTTTTTTGGGCATGAAATGGAAGGTAATGATCAGAGCTTTCAGAGCTTTTTTTTGTTTAGTTTTTTTTGTTTACAAATGAATACATTGTCTAGGGATGGCTAAGTATAACAAATGTCCATATATCATATCCCATTTCTCTTATTTGGAGTTCTTCACTGCATAATATATTGGCACTGGCTGTTGCTTTTATCAGTTGCATTGTGTTGTGCCGCCATGTGAATGTGAAAATCAATATCTGTAAAAGACTATGAATACTTATTTTCCTGTCAACAGGTCAGACACAGTCCTCCATGATGCCCTTCACACTGTCAGAGCTGGTGACGCTGTCTCGCTGTCTGAGAGATGCATGTCTGGGAATCATCAAGCTAGCCTACCCCGAGACCAAAACAGAGCACAGGGAGGAGTACATGGCCGCCTTCCGCAGTGTGGGTGTCAAGACAAACACTGAGGTTCAGCAGCGTATCCAGGCTGAGCAGAAACGCTGGGTACAGCTCTTCAAGGTAAGATGTATGAAGGAACTGAGCTCTCTTATTCATGGCTGCAATGGTACTGAAAATTTCCTCTTCCTCAGTCCAGTCATTGTATGGACAATATGTGAAAACACGGACGTTGAACATGCAATTTTAATGTTTCACCATTCAGTTGATAACTAGGAAATCTCAATTCTTTGTTTAAAGTTGATGCCTAAACTTGTCTATCTTCATCTTGCTCTCTTTGCTGTGTTGAACTTAAGTTACTTCAGACCTGTTTGAACAGGTGGTTGAACTGTCCAAATATATATTATCCAAACTGGGAAAGGCCAAGAAAGAACAGATGTTTCTGCCCACAAATCGTGTTCCTCACCCCAGGAAAACTAAAAATTTATATTTTTTCAGCAAAATAAAATGCAAAAATGATCATTCCAACTGGCATTGTGTTTCATATCACAATCGCAGTATCCATCAGGATAATCACAATATGATTTTTCCATAGTTTTTTCTGTGTCAACCTAAACCTGTGTAGTGTAAATATAATCCAGAATCTAAGGACTGAATTGCACTTAAATATGAATGAGGAGAATATGAAAATAAATTCTTCAGTTTTTTTCTGTTATTATAGTACATAAACCATAATATATGGCATACTAACATTAGGCCTAATT
Organism: Selene dorsalis; assembly: GCA_900303245.1. Classification (NCBI taxonomy): domain Eukaryota; kingdom Metazoa; phylum Chordata; class Actinopteri; order Carangiformes; family Carangidae; genus Selene; species Selene dorsalis. The sequence continues at coordinate 42,269 of OMNW01003242.1, forward strand.
GTTGCGTAGCCTGTCTGTGCATTGAAGCATCTGGCCTAATAGTTGTCTGTGTTAGTGGAAATCGAGCATGTGTGCATGAACAGGCAAAGACAGGATGGAGCGCTGCCATAGAGGTTGTGCACTGGTTATTTACCCAGAGAAAATGAGGCAGAAACCAGCATTAACTTCATTCTCCTTGGCTCTTTTCCTCATCCCACGTCCCCCATATCATTTCTCCTCTCTCCCCTTGTCCATTCTCTATCAAGGAAACGGTAATCAAGCGACTTTGTTCTTGGCTGTTAGTCTTTGACAGAGGGATTTAAAAGTGAACACTGGTGTACTGTGAAAGGTGGCAAATACGCGAAGAGCACGTCAGGAATTTTCATAAAAGATCTGCTCAAAGGCCTCTTGTCAGCTAAAACGACCCATTAAAGAAGTGGGAAGCAGGAGAAATGCATTTTCCAAATTGAACGGTGGAATTTACAGTCGGTTTAACGCCGCTGACCCCTAACACGCTAATGTTTGGTTCGTGTCATCAGCCGTCCCTCCCCATCTTTTATCACCTCCATTGTCGAGCTATCTATTTAATTGAAAGAAGTTAATTGAATGAAAATGATCAACTAAGCTTGTATTAATATTGCTAATGGAACTTTCTTCTTGGCCATGTTTGGAGAACGATGTCACGCAGGAGTTTGGGAAAGGCCCATTAAGGCTTGCACTTAACCCGATGGGCTAATTAAGGAATGCTTATTCATTCCCAGAGTCAGGGGGTAGGCCTCCTCCAAACCCATCGCCACGCGCCTTTTACAGCATTTTGCACTTGCCATTATTGCGTACTCTGGTTGCCTCCTGGTGATTGGCCAAGATTGATTGTCTCGCTATGAAAATGGCATGCTTTAGAAAAGAAAATTTCGATTGAAATAATCTAGGCGAGGTATTATATGGAAATGGAGTGGCTGTAACTGTTATGGCAGACATAACAGCCCCCCTAATGAATTGTCATGCATTGGCATGCATGAGGTTATGAATTAGGTGTCTGACACTCACTAGCAACATAGCAACAGTAGAGCCTGTTAACGTACAGTCTAAATAAGGCTGAGATCTATATGTTTAAAAAGTAAATTCACCACTACAAGTTTTATTTGTTTTAATGTGAAGATCTAATATTTATCTGAAACTGTGCCAAGCAGACATTACAAACAAAATGTAACACAAATTTTCATTTGTGAAGAGATCTGAACTTTGGTTCGCTTTTTATAGCACATGCAAGAGAATAGAAGTTCTCAAAAAATATATAGCTTGCAAAGAGCAGATTCTCACATGTTGGTGATCCCTTGAAAACGGCTCTGTGTGTGTTACAACAAGTGACAACATTACATCAAAGTGAAATATTGTAACCACGAGCCTCCCACAGGCCAGGCGAGGGCCTGGCTCTTACGTTCAGTGCTGTGAACCGCTGCCGCTGTGTCTTTTGCATTCTTTGCCCGATGGCTGATGTCAGCAGACCTCGCCAGTAATTAACAGGGCTGGACATTGAGGGACGGTGCAGGTCGTTTTTCTTTTATACTCCCCATAAATGGTGCACTAATGGCTGGATTCTCAAATTGCTTTTTTTCCCCTCTGAGAGAAGGTACCTCATCCAGCCTCTACACAGAAAAACCTCTTTATCTGTCTGATGTTCTTTATTTTGAAATGTGCATTTTGCTATGAACGGGTTTTTTGTGGGGATACAGTTGACAGAGTTAGAGATGTTAATGTGATGTGTGTATGGGTGTCTGTGTGTTTGATCTACTATCCAGGTCATCACTAACTTGGTGAAGATGGTGAAAGCTCGCGACATTAGACGACCTTTCTGTCCCGCAGGTCACTGGCTCTCTGAGGAGGTCAACATCCGAGCTGATAAGGTACCATAATGGCTGGTTAGATTTTGTGTCAGGGTTCACTGTTGCATGTGGATGCTCTGTCAGATTTAACCTTATAGTGAAATGAAATGCCTCTGACGAAAGCACCTGATCATGTTCACAGAGGTAAAAGTCTGTGAAATTAACAAAATTATTGCTATTATTAATCTGTTCAGTGGACAGAGGAGGTCTCTTCTGTGTTTAAGCAGAAGGATATTCACATATTACAATCTATATCCAGGTAGTACTTAATCTTTATAGCAATCTCAACAAAAGTATTTCAGAGAGAATCAGAACAACATCATTTTACAACAATATGAGTGAAGATGCGGCTGACTGAGAAACTGAAGCTCATATAGTGTGTTTTTAATAGTTACTTTAAAGAAGTCTGGTCTCAAGTTGAATTTTCCTGAGAATATGTTCAGCATTCAAGAGCAGGAGTAGAAGAACTGACCAGTTTCTTTTGCACCCTCAGGTCACTCAGCTGTACGTCCCATCTGCAAGACACGTGTGGAGAGCGAGGAGGATGGGCCGCATCGGGCCTCTTCAGTCAACACTTGATGGTAGTGTAATGCGTTTTAATGTTTTTATGACATCACAACAAAGAAAGAACTGACTCCCTTACAAGGATGGATCGTTCATTGTACAAAATTGAAATGTGTTTAAAAGACAGGGCAGTTGTACATATTACTGTGTCTGCATGTGTCCATAAAACATTGACATTGTTCTGCTAACTGCCTTTTACAGTTTTCCTGCCCTTTAAAAAGCTAAGGGACAGTTTTCTTTGTCTTAGAACAGTTTATTATGTTATTTGTCATCAGCCCGAACAACACCAGACTCCAGTGCTGTACTTAATGTAACCACAGAGCTTCTCCACTGGCAATGAATGGAAATTTAGAATCGTATAATGCTTGTGTCAGCTTGATGCATTGCCCAGAAAATCTTCCTAATTGCTGTCCAAAGTCACCTTCTCTGTGTTTGCTTTTCATATTGTATGGAGCTGTACATTGATATTATTTCCCCTAAGAAAAACTAGAAGACATTGATTTGTCCTTTGGGAGTGGGGGGGGGACTACAAAATCTTGTTGTTGATGGATCCTTTTCATTTCAAGGTTTCTTTTTTATTTTTTGATTGGAACGAATGCTTCTCAATGTAAAGATTTCCTTCAACTCTCAGAGCACTTCACAGGGGCAGCAAAAACCCTCTCTGTTTAATATTACCACATTTTCTCTTTATTCATTAGGCACTTAGAGGAAAACACACTTTTACAGGCAGGGCTGCATCTGGCTCACTGTAAGCCATTCTGAGTTTCTGTGAAGTGTGGTGTGAAAACAAGCTGATAACAATGTGTGTATGATCTACCTAATGCCACTCAGAGGCTGCATGGGATAAATTCAATTAGTGTAAAAGTACCTGATGAACTCAGCCACATCTGGTCCATGTGTTTGTCTGGCCTTTTCTCATTTCCTTAAATGGACAGGCCCATGGCTGATGAATGAGCAACATATTGACCACTCTGAGGCCATATTTCTCCGCAAAGATGGAAACCTGATGGGAAAATGCAGATCAGATTGACTAATTGAGCAGAATAATTGAGCCGCAGTGGACACAGAGTGAGGAGGATGAAGAGCGGTTTAGCCATTGTGGCATTTTTTTGTGGGCTAAACAGCCTAAACCCTGAGTTTAATACAAAACAAACATCAACTTAATGGATCGGTCCCGGCAGGTGGATGGGCAGCTCACAGTTGGGTTAATTAAAAGGGTGTAATTAAAAGAGTGTGGGATGGAAAAGTCTTTAATGGCAGGCATGTAAGCAGTGCACTGGGTCTTAACCACAGAGCTATGCACTGAGAATGGTAATGATGCTGTCAGTGTTGTACACAAAGGACACGTGATGTTTCACCAGCTCAAGTTTTTCTTCAAGCTAAACTGAATCTCCACCAGATTCTTTGAACTAAAAAATAACATGAATCTAAATACATGGAGAGTTTTAAAAATATTCTGAAAACAATGAAGTTGCAGTGTTAAAGCACAGGAGTTAACAAAACCACATGGATGTCTGCTGTGTGAAGGCATTTCAGTTGTTTTATCGAGAGAGGTAAAAGGTTAAAGAAAAAATTTGAACCTTTACATAAAATATCCCATAAATTCAACTACAATCAGAATTTGTAGGATGCATCGGACCTTTTTAGTGTGCCAAAAATAGTTCCTTGAGGTGTAAAAGATCACTTACTGATGGATCCAGAAAAAATACAATATATGGAAAAAATAAGCAGAATTTATATTTTGGCTTTAACATATCATATACATGTTGAAAACATGAAGATGGGAAAATGACTGATTACTCAGAATTAAGGAAATCCAATATGTTGTCTATTGTGTGTTTCTATAGTCGGCTCAGAGCCTCCACAGCTGTCTGTGTCCGAAGAGAGACATCTGGCCATCCTCACAGAGCTCCCCTTTGTGGTTCCCTTTGAGGAGCGGGTCAAGGTACTGTATCACAACAACAACCACAAAAAAGTGTGTGTAATATTAATACTGCAGAGGTGAGTGCTGAGTTGAAACACAACACATTGTATGTATTTGAGATATTGTTTGTTTTAAGTTTGTTGTGATTTCCCCTCAGCTTTCTGTCACTTCAGCTGCTAAAAGACAAGATAATCAAACATAAAGCATAAATGAAATGCAGTAAAACCTGTCCTCAGAATTAAACATTTTATAACTGAAAGGATTTGTCACTGACCCTGCCACCGGGTTCACATCTGTCTTGTAGATCTTCCAGAGGTTAATCTACGCTGACAAACGGGACGTGCAGGGGGACGGGCCATTCCCTGATGGTATCAATGTCACCATCAGGCGCAACTACATCTACGAAGATGCCTACGATAAACTCTCTCCGGAAAACGGTACGATGCTCATCACTACAGTTAAAATAAAAGAGCAGTTTTTACATGTGCATTCATTTGGGTTAAATATATAAGACTCTTAATCATCTGAGGTGGCTGTGTTTTATTTCCAAGATGACAATTACACGAGCAGAAGAAGCCCGGTGCAGTAAATGTTGACACTGTTACTGAAACTCTTGTTACGGTCTATAAAATCTTAATACTGAGGATCAAGGTTCCAGTTAGCATTAAAGATGAAGGCTGTCTCTCCCTCCGTGTGCAGAGCCCGGGATTTCGGTAAAGCATAATTGAGGTTCCGATTATTATAATGGATCACATAAAAGCAGAATCAATTATTTTAAGTCACCTCTTTTGTGTTTAAATTTGAAAGGGCACTTCAGTGTGGGCAATCTGATTAAAAAGAGTAGTATGAGACCTGGGCTGAAGACATGATCTATATCATTTATGTGTCTATAAGTTATAGCTGCCTTGATTTATCACTGTACATTAATTATTCTGAAAGATGACCTCTTATAGAATTTGATTTGAATATTCTGAGGTCACGAAAGTGCTTCCTTGCAAAAATATGTTTGTTGAGGGAAAACAATGTGAGACAGATTGAAGAATTAGGATTTGTATATATATTGTTTTTTTAGTTATTTTCTTTGAATATAGAACAAATTAAGTCATTATTGTTTCCTCATTGAAATCTTTACATTTGTGGTTCACATTTAGTTCAGTGAATACAAAATGATTCGATTCTCAGTTGTAATGGAGGCTGTAATAGAGAAGAAGGGAGGATGTTGTCTGTCAACCTTAAAACTTTTTAGAAATTTGAATGTCCCATAATCGTCATTCAGGCAGCAAGTGCACTTTCAGAATCCAAATCCCCTTCTCCTCCGGGTTTTTTCAGATTCATTTTTTTTTCACTCATTTCGCCTGTTTTATCTTGTCTTCTTCCAAGTCTCGCAAAACAGATTTTCAAACTCGAGTAGAGGTTCTAGTTGAATCAAAGTCATGTAATCCTTAGCATGAAAAAGCACAAAGAAAACAAACTTAGAATAAACTTCAATTTTTTAAAAAATATCTCAGGATTAGTCGAGGATTTACTGCAACTGTTTACTAACATTAGGATGAAAGAATTTTCAGTTTTCAGTTACTTTTAATTTCTCAAAACCAAAAGCTGATCTGTGTTTGATTTATGACAGTGTGTTTTTTTTAACAGAAGACTTTAAAAACCTGTCATTTCTGCTCAGATTGTGTACCTTTTGAAATGAGAAGCTTTACAAATCAAGTAATGACTAGAATGTAATAAGAACCTGAGAATATGCAAAAACCTTTTCAATGGTTTGAGAAGTGTGTAACTCTACAACACAACCTCTGACCTGATTTTCCTGCTGTAAAAAAATGAATGGGTCAAAAAAGAAAAGAAATTCAGAGGGGGAACTGTGTTTGGTTTATCATTATCTTTTTGTACCCTCCTCACGTCTTGCTCTGTGTCCTCACGTTAGAACCGGACCTGAAGAAAAGGATTAGAGTCCATCTGCTGAATGCACACGGTCTGGATGAGGCGGGCATCGATGGAGGTGGCATCTTTCGGGAGTTCCTCAATGAACTCCTCAAGTCTGGCTTCAATCCAAACCAGGGTTTCTTCAAGACGACCAACGAGGGCCTGCTGTATCCCAGCCCCGCTGCAGAGATGCTGGTGGGAGACTCCTTCACGAGACACTACTACTTCCTTGGCAGGATCCTCGGAAAGGTGAGCAGAAAGTAAAATATGATCCGAAAGGTCGTTGATGTCAAATATTTCCGCGACCTTACATGAACCACAAAACCTCGGAGTAAGTGATTGTCTGAAAATGAAAATTGCTCTTAACAAAAGCGTATTGAAATTTTTAAGATGGAGTCCCAGACAGCCTTGACACGATGACCAATACGTCAATTATGATCAGTCACAGCCACTGTCAAGGCTGCCCTTGCCATTGATGTCAATTTAGAGGTTGTTTTAGCGTTTGCTCTTGAAACTGACGATGTTAAGAGAAATTGCTGCCATTTGTTTCTTTAAAAGATTTTAGGGATGGGGTTAGAACTCGTGCGAGCTTTATTTTTGTTAATTAGCCCTATGCGTAATCTGTTGACGGCATTGTTTTTCTGTCCCTTCCTTCCTCTGATGGCGCTATTTATTAGAGCCTAATGTTTCTAAATCATCCTTAATGCATGTGGTAGTGATTGTTTATCAAGATGCCTTCCCCGTAGGGGGGTGATCATCTCAACCCAGAGAAGAATTACCTCATGACAAGCGGTCGCCTCTCAATTAGGGCTTCCATTAGCCGATGATTCCTACCTCTTGTTTGTGTAGTGATTGCATTTGGCTGGCACTAAATCAGCAGGCCCACACAGACAGGACATAAATAAGCGTTCAAAGCATGTGGTAATAGCATTTTGATCTGTTTTACAGTCAGGAACGTCCAGGTCTCTTCTCTCTTGCTCAGCCCAAGATGGTCCGGTCCACTTATCAGGGCATCGTAACTCCTCCTCCTCCTTCTCTTTTTCTTCTTCCTCCACTTCTTCTTCTCTGTATTCCATGCAAGTGAGAAATGATCAATCAGCAGCTACAAGCTCTCCGCCCCCACTCCCTCAATATTGTGCTCTCCATAGCTAATGGTTCAGGCAATTAGGCGGGGGGAAATTAATTTGAATTTGACTTTCAATTAACCCTACCTTAAGTTCCTCTTTCTCCATAAAAATGGACGTTTGAGTGGCCATTTGAAAGGTGTATTGATATTTGTTTAGTGCCGTTATTGCCTGGATAAAAGGCAACCGTTTATATAGATTGGGATTGCATCACCACTGCTGCAATGAGCACAGTGCACGTTGCGGCTCAAAGGACACAGGAGATTAATATTGTTAATTAATGTCCGAGGCGTGCCATTGTTGTGGAGGTGATGTATTACAGGCAGGAGTGGCTTGTCTAGGGTACTCACTGAAATGGGATTGAACATCAGAATAGAGGCCGGTCATCATCCTTCTTCCTCACTTGTCCACCCAGCTGGCAAGCTGAAAGATTTAAGCCACAAATGGGGAAACATGAAACAGGTTACTTTGCTTTTGCAGTTAAAAACCCCTCCAGCCTGAAGACTCAAAACTTAATTTAATGTTGATGGGAGTGGTTGCTGATGTCGTTTTTGTCAGAATCAAATTTCTCATTATGCAATATGACCCGCGGGAGGTTCTCTTTGTGCCTCATTCATCTCGCATTATTACAAAACCTTCACCCTCATCAGCAGTGGCCTCTCCACTCGGTAAACTACGAGGGTGAAGAAAGTTTCATCCTCCCTCCCTAACCTCCACGCCTCAGCTCAGTCTCTCCTCTCTGATCTCAGAGACTGATGGATCCCTTTAGAGGTATGTGAGGTTGGCTCCGCTGATTGATAGAGATGCGTTTGAAAGGCATTATAATTTTATTGATTCTTAATGTTGTAAATTAAGGAATTTATTTGGCAGCTAACAGAATGCACCTGCAATGTTGCTGGCATTTATTCCACCTGATGGTGCCGCGATCTGTTTTAATTGCGTTGCCACTGCACTCACTTATATTAAAAGGCCTGGGCCATAATAATTAATTCTTTCCAGCCCAAGTCATTTTGGCACAATTTCTGGCAATAAACACTCATAAATAAAGTAAGTGGCATTGAAAAAATAAGGCTACAGGTTTTTCCCATATACTTATTGCTGCCTCTTCCCGGCACAAGTGTTATTGATAGGTTTCAAGGGGCCACGCGGCGCATATGGTCTGAAATGAGCTCAGGCCACGAGAGAAATACTAAGTGGATTATTTTGCATAAAAAATAGACAATGTTTGAAGTTGTGCAATTAACCTGTGTTTAGAAAATAGCTGTGATTTATGTGTGTGTGTGTGTGTGTTTAAGATGCATGCATTATGGAAATCCTCTAGATTTATAATCCATTTAGCTGATGCGGTCAGGGTTTTTAGCGCTATCATTTATAAAGACCTGTATATTTTAATGCCTCCAACAGGCTCTTTTTCGGACTATTCCAGTACATTAGCTTTGGGGTTTTATGAGTCACCTGCCCGGCTGTGGTTTTAATGGCATTTAAGGTCAAGGTGAGAATTGACATTTATAAAGTTTGAGGCGGGTGAAACAGAGGCCTGTGTGTTTTAGATAGATTATGTTCAGTCACTCTGTTGTGACCAGGTTTACCATTTTATCACTGGATTTTTTTAATATAAGAGTATTGGACAAATGCAAGCTGGTGTAATGCATGTTGTAATCAGGGTTTTGTATACGTACTTGCTGCTTGATGCAGGCCGCAGTCCATTTAGTAATCTTGGTTATCTAATCATCATGTTTAATTCACTGACACCCAAGCAATAAACAATCGTGTTTAGTGCCCAGAGGCTTTTCCCATTTATACTGATCGACTGCTGTCTGCAGGGAAATTGAACATATTCCTTATCTTGCTGTTGTCCTCTAGTTAACATCCACATGTCTTCACAGGCGCTGTATGAGAACATGTTGGTGGAGTTGCCCTTTGCCAGTTTCTTCCTGTCTAAACTTCTGGGAACCAGTGCAGATGTGGACATCCACCACCTGGCCTCGCTGGACCCAGAGATGTACCGCAACCTTCTCTTCCTCAAGAGCTACGAGGGCGACGTGGAGGAGCTGGGCCTCAACTTCACCGTGGTCAACAATGATCTGGGAGAAGCTCAGGTGAGCAGGGGTTTGGGGGCCAGGGTGGTACGGAGCCGGTTAATTGATTCGCATCTCCTTTTTTCCATCTCTCCGTCCTGGTCAGCGCCTCTCATTCAGCCTCAGTCTCTGCTTCCTCCTGTTTGGCTCGTCTTTGTGGCGTTAATAATTCATTTCCTACACGATGTGCCACTTTTCAGCTCTGAGGGAGATAAAGCACGTTGCCACTGTCGCCCTAAGCCCTGCCACAGCACAAGGAACACGGCAGCTCTGTTGACCGTTCCACCTGGCTTTCCCCCTGAAATAATCTCCGAACACGCCTGACAGAAGCAACTAGCTGCTCTTAAGCACGTCCCCTCAAAAGCTCAAGGCTGCGGAGACAAGCCGCCACCATCACACTGAGTCACTCGGGTCCCAGACCTGCACTCTGCCCAGAGCCCCTGTTTGCTCAGGGCCTTAACGCGTCTTATTAGCTCTTCTCAAACAACACCTGAAATGGTTGAGTTACAATGTAGCCCTCCTGGTCGCAAATAAGGCATCGCAAACACGATAGGGAAAACAATTTGTGAAAGATTAGGCACACACCCGGGAGCAGTCTGCCCTGCATTTGCCCTCGTGAGATAGGCAAAGTAAGCAAGATAACGACAGTAATTCTCTTACATTAGCACATAATCAGAATCCACTGTGAGGGGAGGAAAACGGCAGAAAATGATTAGCTGTCAGGGGATGGACAAGTAAGAGAGGAAAACCTTACTGCAGATTGCAATACAATGTAATTCAGTATCACTGCACTAAATGCCTTTGTGAAGCTTATCGATCACTTTTTGTTGAGGCTACGTCAGAGAGGTGCTGATTCATGTCTCTTGTCATATTCGGCTATTGTCGTTAACAAATACCCCGTTAAGTGCCAGTCACTTTTTTGTGACAGTCTTCCTGTTTGGCAAGTGTTGGGGCAACTTTTGGGAAAACTTATCCAAACGCTGGATAAATGCTCCAAACACGTGATCCCGCCGTGCGTGGAGACCACTCACTTCTCTCAAGACTGTCCACTGTGGCACATTGTGTAATGTTGCAATGTGTGCTACAAGCATTTTGTTTTGCTCTGTAATCTGCATAATGTTGCTTTGAAAGATGCTCCAAATACATACTGATAAAAACTTGCATTGAAATTGTACAATCAAATTGTCAGTTTTTAAAACACGTACACCAAATGCAGGAAAATTGCAAAGGAAACAGATGAACATTATAAATTTGTCCCAGTGTCGCCGCTATGATGTCATCATACACTCGACTTTATGAACAGAGATGAGCACATCTTATCAAGTGCTAACTGCTCTAAAGCTAATGAAAAGAGAACCTGGGGCCAAATTGTATTGGACCAGATGTACATTGGGTGTCCTATATTTAGAAACACTGAAATGCACTCAAACACTCCCGCTCTCTCTCTCTCTCTTACTTACACACACACACACACGCACACACACACCTATCCCCAGCTTTAATCAGAATGCTGAAAATATTTAATCACCTTTCTGTGATTGAATTAAATGTACCTGGCACAATTTTAACACTTAAAATGTTTGTTGGTCATTGGCGCAGTGATATGCATAATGAAGTATGCAATATGGCTAATTAGTAGTGATATTACTCAACCACAGATTGGAGAGTACATCATGTAAAAAAAAAAAAAAAAAAAACATCAAATATTTTGAAATATATCTTTTCTTTCCAGGTGGTTGAGCTGAAGCCGGGAGGCAAGGACATTCCTGTGACCACAGCCAACCGGATAGCCTACATCCATTTAGTGGCCGACTACAGACTGAACAAGCAGATCAGGCCTCACTGCCTGGCCTTCAGACAGGGCATAGCCAACGTGGTCAACCTGGAGTGGCTGCGTATGTTTGACCAGCAGGAAATCCAGGTAATCTGCACACGACAAGATGAACCGCACAAACACGGCGAACCGTCATCCTCATAAGTCACAGAAACTTCTTGTGTGTTTTTTTTTCTTCGTTTCAATAGGTGCTGATATCCGGGGCTCATGTGCCAATTTGTCTTGATGACCTGAAAAAGTTCACAAACTATTCAGGTGTGTGCTGCTTAAAAAACGTTACAGTCTTTAGGTTTGTCATGATAAGACATCAACAAAGGTTCAATAACTTAATTTCCACCATCATCTACTGCAGGCGGGTACTCGGCCACTCACCCTGTCATCAAGATCTTCTGGGAGGTGGTCGAAGGCTTCACAGACGATGAAAAGCGCAAGCTGCTGAAGTTTGTCACCAGCTGCTCCAGACCTCCACTATTGGGCTTCAAGGTGAGGGTTTACCAGAACTTGAACTTGAACTCCATCTTTTTCTTCTCTTACTGACTGTGCATTATCTGTATTCTTCATTATCAACACGTTCTCCAACAGAAGGGATTGTTCCCTTTTAATGGGCTTGTAATGAAAATGCCCAGACTGATAACAGCCCTCAAAATCATCATTTTCAAATTAGGCGGTGATAAGAAAGGGCCAGCGCGGTGAAGCCTTATCACCACGTCCACTGTTGTTTTATAGTTCATGACCTTCCTCTGTTGAAGAACTCCCTCTGCAGCTCTGTGTGTGTGGGCTGGGTCGGAGATCTCGGCTGGACAAATATTGCCATTCAGAACTGAGTAGCAGGTTGAACCTTTGAACTTTTGCCTTCTGTGTGACATGGCAGAAAGTGGCAATTTCCTGTTAAATGAGCAGACAAGGTAGATATGTCCATCTTCTTCTAAACATTGTTTCAGCAGTGCTGAATCATTACAGCTAACCTCCTATTTCTGAAATGATTTCTTAATTGGAAACCATTTCACTTTCTCGCCGACATGATTTGTGGGACACTTAAGTAGTCCGGGAGGGGGAAAAAAAAGCAGAAAGTGTTGCACTGGGCCATTAAAGAGTTTTTATGTGTCTTACTTCGTCTAACCAGAAGCTGTAATCATCATATGATTGGTTTTAGTACTCTTTATGACTGTCATTAGTTAGGAAAACCTAAATGGCGTTCTGCAGAAGAGCAAGGGAACAAAACTCTTCTTAAAATCTTTCGCAATACTTCCTCTTGAGGTGTAAGAGTTGCCTTCCCCCAT
>OMNW01003242.1:55868-70610 GCA_900303245.1 Selene dorsalis
AGGAGGGCGAGAGCTTCTCTGTCCCTGCGTCCATGGACTCCACACCACAGAAATGGCTTGGGGGGGGGGGATAAGTTTGAGACAGACAAAAAAGAAAAGAAAAAGAAGAGGGAAAACAAATGATGCACTGACCTGCCTGATTTACTGTGTTTCTGTGTGGATGTGTGTGTGCGTGTGCCAAGTTAAAGGGTGAGGAGATGATCACCCATAGACTGAAAGGATCAGGGGTGGAAGGATGAAATCGGGGGTAGGAAGCCGTTTTTTTATCTGTGTTGCTTTTAAGTAATTTAAATGTTTAATCACCTGTCGAGAACACTTCAGAAGAACAGTGATGCAGTTGAATTTTGCAGGAAACATTATGCGCTGATATAAAAACAAGAAACGAACAGTAGCCGGTGCTCTCGTGTAGAACTAAATGAATGGACAGTTATTTTTCACCAAAGATTAAGTGGCATCATATTAAAAAAGGCAATATAACAGCGGAGGGACAGACTGTAGGACTCTAAAGCCACCTTGTGGTGAGCCAAGGGCTGTGGGGGCAGAGGAGCTTTTGTGTATATCCATCATGTATTTTCACATAGAGGTCATCAAAACTCCAGTTTCCGTGATTTCTCAAACGATAATTATTACTAGTAATAACCGTTATGTCCGATAACCATGCCGTAAGTGTGCACATGCCATCTGAAGTGTGGAAATGACTTATATTGTTGGACTAAAATTGGGGGGAAGCGTTATATGATTATGGATTTGTGAATATGTACATGTTTACAACTTTTCTTGTATTATTCATTTATTCAGTATTTGTACAGGTTTGTTTTTCTTTCCTTTGTGTGGTGAACGGAGGCCTCGTGTTTTCACATGCTCGCTAAGGTGAACAATCTCCTTCCTGGTCAGCGCCTGAAAGTTTGCTCTTAGGGAGCAACTACCACGTTGTGTTGATAAGGCTTAGAAATGATCAGTGTACCAACAGGGTGAAAAAAAAAGAGTGTATGGACGTGAATAAACCCACTTTTCTTTTTGCATTCTCTTTCCACAAGTCACTTTTCTTGTTGCGCATAATTTACAGTAATGACCGAGATATAAAACAGTGCTTTGTGGGAAAATCTCCTCCTAAGTTTTATGGCCTCTGACATATAATTAAAGAAACATCCAGTTAAGAAACACTGAGCAGAACTATTCTGGCCTTGAGATGCATTATCGGCCTGAGCACAAATTAAGATTGTGTGCGTTTGTCATAAATCTACCTGCCCTCTGATGCAGTACAGCCCAGGAAGATATCCATCCCTCTTTGGACAGAGTCCATCTCTCCATCCCGTCCTGCATGCTGAAATGGCCAACTTGCTGCCCCCTCTTCTCCTCTCAGAGTCCGAACTCTGCACATCAGCCGGGCCAGGGAGCTCCAAGTGGTAATTGGGTCTTAAAAAACGGACTTGTCATTGAAATGAGGGATTCATCTCAATTACTATAAGATTTATTTAAGACTATTACTTTATGATGGATTATAACTGACAAAGTTAATGCAGGATATTATGAATCATCCTCAGTGCGTAATATACTTTAGCTTGCTCAGAGGCCTTTTAAGGGCTAATTGAAGCTTTTAGCCTTGTTTATCTTGCTGCAGAGCAAGGAAACATCAAAAAATCACTTGAGGGTGATTGGGGATTATAGCCTACTTTGCACAATATTACTCAGAAGGTGCTGTGAACAGGGAAGGCCTGCTCATGCATTAAATTCGATGAGTGTGAGGCATATCTGACAAGTTAAGCATACCTGAGTGAGTAGTTCAACAAACACTGAGTCACAAGTACAGTCATACCTGAGGGGACTGCTGGAAAGAGAACATCTCGCACCCCTCATAGCTCCCCTTTTGCTGTTATAGACTGCCATCTGGTGGTTAACTAGTGGTACTGCATTTAAAGTCTAAATCTACATCTTCAGGACAAGTCATGTAATTTATGTAAAAACAGACAGCTTCATCTCCCATTTCCATTTTCCAATCAAGAAACTTCTTGCTGGTGAACCCCTTGAAACACTTAAAGGATGCACAATCATTGCACTTTGGCTACACGTACCTAGTTCAAGCAAAAAAAAAAAAAAAAGATATGAAGATGGACTGGCTGGACTTCCATACAGTCTATAGCTCCAAAGTTATGGATCTGCAACCAAGAAATGTCAGACCGTAGGTTTGGTGAGCAACACGTTCAGACAGCATTATGTGTGACAGTGCTGCCTTAGGAGTGTACTTCCTGCTTGTCTCAACATGAACAGGGATTGGCCAGCCTTGTATCTGGGGTTTAGAAACGTACGTTAGAAACATGTTAGCAGTTGTCATTGTTTGCCCTATAGTACATTTAACTGCCAAGAGTTATTATTGTCTCATTTTTGCAGCCTTTACACTTTGTAGCTTATCAAATGCAACACAGTGTGCTGCCATAAGAAGCAAAGAAAGGAATAAAAGTCTATGTGACTGCTATTGACTGTATGATAGGCTATGTATTGACCTGTGTGTGATATCTATAGCTGTGATTCCTCTTACTCAATGAGTGTAATTAGATACTGACTGCTCATAATGTCTGTTATAATTAATAGCCATCTGTCATTTTCATTGGTTCCTTAGCTGGCAAGAGCTCCAGTCGGCTTTAACTGCAAAAACGACCTTCATTTTCCATTTAAAATCAATGCAAGTCTGTAATTTCAGGCTCAATTCCGTTCAAAACTGCAATAAGCTGCACTGTTTCATTCTCTTTCTTTGGGTTATGATGAGTTCAGCCCAGTGATTTCCCTCCCCTCGATAAATCAGGATGTGCCCTGCCTAGTTTTGAGCTGGAACCTGAAACTATGAAAGCCCATTGTTGCCAATAAAGGTGAAAAAACTTCAATAAAAATTTGCACTTTGGACTTCTTGGCTTATTTCATACAAAATTATAGTCCTAATGATTAAAATTTAATCAAAACTACAAGATAAAATACTGACTCACTTTACAAGAGCTACTGACAGTTTATCTTCTCCTGAGTGCAATTTAGACGTCAACACTTGAACACTCAATTTTTCATTTGTGTTTGGGGAAACCGAGCAGACTTCAAAGAATGACAGTAAATTGCCTAAAATCATTGGACCAGTGTCTTTTGCTTACAGGTTTGACTGTTTCACACAGTTTCAGCTTTTTTGACCTAAAAAGATACCCAGCCTATTGCCATGCTAAGTTTCTATGGCAACGAAAAAGGAGGATTGTGTTTTGCAACTGCAAATGATGATGTTGTAGAGTGAGACCAAGATTGTGACCAGTTTTATATCTCCCTGACCTATTTGTTTTCATTAAATATGGGTGAATTTACATCAAACTTTTTTATTTCACAGCAGACACTGACTGTAAATGACAACATTAACAATGGCTCTGTTCCTTTCAGGTGTGTCTTTCAGCCATGACAGTGTGATAGTGGTCCAGCATGCACAATAGCAGGAGCCTGAAAATAAAGCAACATGGACTTTAGAGTCAGCCTGACAATTACATGTGTTATTATCTTAGTTTTAGCTCAGCAGGTCAAATGATGAACTTTCCTTTAAAGTCATTAATGGAAAGACTTAAAAAATAAATAAATAAATTGCAATTTAAGAGAACTTTTTTTCCACCATTATTTAGCTCTCCACTGTCACCTGTTCCCTACACTACACGACAGATGGCGCACAAAGACGTGTTTCTGGATTTGGCACCTGCATGTTGAATGACCAGCTCGTTAGTTAGCCTGATTTTTGGCTATAGCAAAAATATTTCAGTGGCAGGACACACCTCGTGTCTTAAGTTATGCACAACGCACATATGAACAACAAGGGCAGCGATCTGTCTGCAGGTTAGCGGCTGTGCTGGGTGTCACCGTGGATGTGTGAGCAGCAGGTCAGAGAAACAGCACTGCCGTCGACACTCAAAGACATGGCGCCTTCAGGAACCTCGCGTTAAAATAGCATCCCCTTAGTCTCTGCGCGACTTTATAGAGTATAGTCCGTGACCGTGACAGATGTTATTATAGGTATTTCTGATTTGAGCACGACCTTGAAATGTCCTAAAAGATGCGATTAAAGAGCAGACTCGTTGCCACAGAGCTATGTTAATGTAATCTAGGCTATTTATCCACATAAAGTCACGGAAAGGTTCGCAAACTAGCCGATAATATAGAAAAGAGCAGGAGGAGGGCTAAGTATGTGTACAAGATACAACAACTTAACAATAACTGTACAGGAATTGTCAGCTGAGTTGTCGTTTCTGTGTATTTAATGTTTATTATCGTGGGTCAGGATTACATCGCCGGAGGTCTTTGCGTCGGATTTGTTGATTCTGAAAAATAAACAATATCACCAGCAGGTGTCAAACAACATTTACGCTTGAATGTTTTGTAGAAAACCTAGAATAGGTTCTTGGGGTTACACCATGATGTCTCTGATGTCTGACAGTCCCTGAAGGCAGCAGTAGTACGGCGTGCTGGTGGATATCAGTGGCCACACCGCCACCATCAACTGCAGTTAACGTACAGCTTCCGCGCTCAGGGGAAGACAAGTGGGGGACAGAAACAGCAGAGAGACGCTTGGGGCGGACATTTCCCTCGTACTCTCTTTGAAACCGGTAAGTGCTACCTGGATTTGTGTGTAATTGCTAGTGTTGTATGTGTCGATACGGCTTTAATTCACTGACAGTGTGTTGACCGTGTTTATTCCCGTCGCATAGACTCCAGTACTCGTGGTGATGCTGTGGTGTCAGTACCTGATGTCCCCCACACTATAGCCCGGTTTATCCATGAAACACTGTCAGTGTTTTAGCACACATGTACATTTCTGTTGTGTCTGAGAGTCAGCGTTGACGAAGTAGGTGCTAACGTGAAGCTAGCCTAAAACGTTTCATATGAATGTGCGTTTGGCCGTCTGTAGCCATCCTAACCCAAATAATCATAACTTAGCTGCAGCTAGCAACAGTGTTAGCTTCAAACATTTTACACTATTATACGTTTCTGGCAGTGAGTATTATATTTTGTAAGCTTCCGGTTGGTAATATTTACAACCTTCTTCTGTTTCTGTCACCAGTTCAAACATGGACACTTAAGGTCTGGCAACACGAGACTACCAGTTAAATATTAAAGTTACGACATGACTATTTTTAGAGGACTTTTCACTTGTTATATAAGCTATTGCTATTATATTAATATCTCCACACTGTGTGTCAATACATCTCAAAAATGTTCAGTCGGCTTTCAGACTTTCTGGAAGTTTCTGCTGAGCCGCTGTGTTTCCCTTAGTTACCGCAAAGTTAGTGATGTATGATCATAGACTGTATGTGTATGTGTATGATCGGCCTGTTGATGATCTGAGCTGTGTGGATGTGCGGAAACAAGATATACAAAGGGAGAAAAGTTTGCTTTCATGAGCTGTTGTCATTGCTTACAGGGGCATGGGGGAGAGAGACTATTTCAAGACATCGCTACTTTTGTATCAGTCCTGATATTTTATCTGATTATTCAATGTTGGAAAAAAAAAAGTAAGTTGCAGTGAAACTGTAACTGCAACAGGCAAAGTTAACTAATTTAACCTGATAAACGCCCAGTTAATTGGTTACAACATGTCTAAGTTTACATTTCAGTTGGGCAGTATTTCCTGTCCAACAATTGTGAAGCACCAGATGAAATATGGTGTTCATTTAGTCACTTGACATTTGAAATAAACCAGTTTGGCCACTTTTGTAAAAAATAAATTACCCAGCTTTGACTAGTGATAGTTATGTCTGCATGCAGTCTGGCGAAATCACACTAAATCATTTTGTAAGCAAGATGGTGCAATGAGCCAAGCACTTGGAAGTATTAGACTGTTTTGACATAATAGTTTGTTAAGTGGGAACTTTTAGACATTTATTGTTTCAACCAAAGTTTGTACGGCTTTATGGATTAAGGTTGGTTTTCAAAAGGCAAGTACTTTTGGAGTTACAAGCTCTGCTGTTACCTTATCAGAGAGATGATGTTAAAAGTTTATGACATAATTGCTTTATTCACAGAGATTGGCCTTTAAACCACTCTGTCAGGTATTAACTACCTGGAACCTGCAGCCTGTTTCCATGTGTTTGCTGATGAATACCAGTAAATTTTGTACTATTATATGCAGCCAATGTTCATACAGATAATAAATATTCCATATGTCATGTCAGGTCTTCATATGACACACCAAAGTCATCAAATCTCTTTATTACAGCCTGAACATATAGAGATGGCTCACTTCTAACAAACTGATTTCATACCCCATATATCTGATTTTGTAAAATGTTTCCTTGTCCAAGAGGAAAAATAGTCATTGCTGTTTACAGTAAATGAGAGTCTTCAGGTTGATGGCCTCTTACATGTTTTCACTAGTAGAAAGTGAAGAGAAAGCTCAAACGAGCTGCCACTGATGTGCTCACTCTGTAGTGTTTAAAGCAGAACCACTTCATTTGTTGCTGTGAGTCATTTCAGGTAAGGTGCCTGCTTATTATTGTGATGTGTTTAGCTGTCATTTGTGTCTCTGCTCTGTCAGCTGTGATTTGTGTTGGTGGTCGTTTGTAGCTGCTCACAGCCTGTTTTGTCCAGTGCTCTTGTCTTGTTAATGTCAAATGTGCTGTTGTGTTTGAAAGATCTTTGACACCGACAGACCGACTGCAGCCACATTTTCTGATTGCAGTCACAGTGTGGGGCGACTGTGTACTCCCTGTTCTGGTTGTAACAGGATGAGCCTGGGTTTGCAGGTAATGATTCTAAAAATATGAAGTCTGTAGGGAAAAACTGGGCCTAAAACAAAAGAGTTGTCGCTTGCAATCTTGGACAGTCACCATTTGTTTTTCAGGAGCACCTCGCTGTCAAAGACAGGAACAGAACCAGGAAAACTGAAGTCTAATCTGAGATTTTAATCAACAGATAAAACCCAGAGCTACTCTCTTGGTAATTAATTTGAAAGTTGTGTGCAGACTGAAATTATTATGGCTTTTTACAAGACACAAGTATCTTTATGAGCCCGAGATAGGAGCGTAACATTGGTTACAGTTAGTATGCAGTTGCAACAAGCGTAAGTGTTCGGGAAATTCCACTCACACCCATAGACCTCCAGTCTGGGTCTGTGTCCGATTACACTGAGCTACAGTGGAACCAAGTCTGTCCTGATTTCAGATCTTATCGTATATTTGACTATTTTCTTTTCTCTTCTCTATGAAAAATAACCTGTATCATATCTCTCCTTTAATTGGATAATTACTTTATAGTGACCAGACAAATGATCTGTACTGTATGCTGACAGACATGAAAAGTATTACAGTACAAATGTGTGTGCATTTTTAATTTCTAATGATTATATATAATTGAGCTGATCTTATTTTACTGGAACACAGTTGTTGATCATTGCTGAAATCTTTATCCCTTTTTTGTTACAATGTAAATCACACAGCCTCAGTACTCTTATCTATGTGATGCGTCTTCGTGTTATGATCGATCTTTTGATCTAATGTGATTTGAATGTGGGTGAAAACTTGTTAGAACTTGTTTTATTAACTTGAAGTCAGGACAAGTAATACTGCACTACGATGGTAATTACCCAAATTATATTTGGTAATTCATACACTGACTCAGATTTTAACCAATTAATCGCTGCCTATGAAATTTGTGCCCGAGATGAGACATAAAAATTTCAAGTGACAGTCCACATAAATTAATAGAGCTCACAGAAAATAGTCTATTATTATCTTTGCATTAATGCTTTAGTCATTATTTCTTGTGATTTGCCAGTGCAAGAATTTGACTTTTGCACTCATTAATCTGCTGTTACACAATATTGCCCCTTCAAGAGAAATCTCATTTGGCACGGCATTACTGCACAGCTGTAGACACATGGAACAGATGTTGTAATCTCCCACTGCTCAACTTGTCTGGAAGTGTTCGCTCCGAAATCCTGTGAAGATCCGAGGCAGTTCTTTGTGAAATATGTCAGAAGTGAGAATTAAACCTTTGCTTTTGACTTCTGTTATGTAGTTGCACTTCTCTCGCAGTCCCCCGAGCCCTCGTGATCTCTCTTTTCCTCTGTGGCAGCCTTCTTTTTAAATCGCTTAATAATCCCTCCTTCATCTAGCCATCAATTATGTTGTTGTATCCTGTATCTTATGGGAAATCTTTAATTTCAAAGCTAGCTTGGAGATGTTTTCTTGAGGTATCCCTGCAGTTAGTCATGCTCAGTACACCTGTCAGAGGGTTAGGTGCTGGGGTTGAGATCTTTGTCAGAAATCCAAACCACCTCAGCTCGGCTCCTGTAAAACACAGGAGAGGCAGCTCATCACAGAGGTCTTCACCTCATCACTTACTGGAGAATAAGGCCGTCTGTCCTGTGGAGAGGTTTCATTTTTGCAGCTTATTATGCGCAGTCCCATTCATAGGGTGTGAGTTTTATGTCGGGGTCAGGGTCAGACTCAAGATCAAGATCAACAAGATCATAGTAAATTTAGAGAACTGGTGTGTGAATCAGCTCCATCCTCAACACCACGGCCTGATACACTGCTCCCATACTGCTCTATCCGTTTCATGAGTTTTCTCACCTCCTGAAAATACCTATACTTGGGCAGCAGCTGTCTTTTATCATCATTTCCCTCAATTAATTGATGATTTATTTTGTCTCGGTGGTGTCAAAAATGAATAAGTACATATCCAGGGTGAGTGGTGACAGTCGGATTACTGTAGTTCAAACTTGAAAGGTTAATTGAAATTTCTATCTTATAATGGAAAGAAAGATAAAAAACATTATTACATCACCAGCTCTTGAGTCACAACGAACCAGGGCAGTAGTAAAAATAATAATTACTGCAGATCTCCTCTTAAAAATAGACTTGGGAAAACCAATAAATGTCCAGACGTTTATGGGAACAGACATTCCCACAGTCAATTTGCTAAAAAATGTATGAAGTCATTTAGTTAAAGAGCGGTCAGGGATTGCTGCACAGAAAAAATCCATTGAACATTTACTTTGCTGTCTAGGTCTTTGTTAACTCCACTTAACACCAACCTTGCTTGACTTCTACCTGTCCTCATTCGGGGGAAATGGAAAATATATTAATTGATGGCAACGTTTTGTGAGCGGCCAACAAGTGTAGTTATCATCTTTTATTCACTGTGGCACCGTGTGATTGACTGACCCACATTGGTTTCTCACTCTGTGGCATGGTTCACGCTGAGCTGAGCTGAGCAGAGCAGGAGTCCATCAGATCTGGGTTAGCTGTGCTGCGTAATGCTACCTCAAGGCATAAATCTGCACATACATGCATGGATACACACACACACACACACACTGCACAGAACCAAGAGTAACCACATGTCTAGCAGGCACCAGTGTCCATTAGATTTCAGCCACTGCAGAGAGCTGGTGACGGGTGAGTGGATCAGTAATGGCTGAAGTGAGGGGGATAAAGACGATACATTTAATATGATGAGTCAGGATATTGGGCTGGTTTATATAAAAACCCCGAGGAAAATGGGTCAAGTCTTTATTTATTAAAATTGTGGTTTATATTAGGATATATAAGAGGAGGGAGTTAGAACAGTCAGGCTCAAAAAGACCTCACATCAGTGAAATGGGGACCTGAACACTTGAAAGAGGGAGTGGATAAAGAAGGATCTGTGCCATGTCCCAACCAGAAGTCATTCACTGGCACTGCCACACACCCCAACCCCCACATGCCCATAACCCACACAAACACAATCTAACTGCAAAGGCCACAGGTTATAAATAGCAAACAAACAGGACACAGTGGACACCCAGTGTAAGTAGTCCTCACTGGTTTGTTTATCATTTTTCTTGGATAGCTAATATATCTCTTTATAATTAATGCTTCGCTCTGGGTTGGCTTCGCATTTTCTTCATTGTTTTATTTGGCCTTGTGCAGTATGATGTATGATTTTTGTCTGCCTAAGACAAATACGCAAAGAGATGTTTGGTTATTTAAGGTCAATGTGTTGAAGGAAATCCAGAAGCAACTCAAATGTGCCAAATTTAGGTGTGATTTATCAGATTTGGTCTAAACAGAGCATCTGTGTGGGTTTATCTGCAAACATAGAGGTTCACATTTCATAGCTTAAAGTGTAACAATATAAAGTCTCATGGTCCAACATTACAAAGTAGGTCATATGACGTCCACAAAATCCAGTCGACAGTGATAAAACAGGCGGATTTACCACTTTAAAACAGTGGCTCCCTAGATCTAACAGATGTAAACAAAAAGTCGGCTTCTCATTTGTAGATGGTAACTGTGCGATTTGTTGGTTAAAGTGCCAACTGTCTCTGGCATATCTGATGAGGAGTTGTTTGGTTTTGCCTGGTTGGTTTTCCAGCTGACTGCTTTTCAAACAAGAGACATATAAAAAGATATTAAACATAAACAGGATATTGTGACATTGTAAATCTCTAAATCCAATAATGCTTTTAGTTGTTTGGTCGGATTTTGTATCTGCCACTACATCAACACTCGGTATGTTAGCAGCCGTTTTTATTATCCCGTAAGGCACTTAGGTGCAGCGTGCAGGGGAGGTCTGAGCAGAGTACTCTGATTACAGGCTGGTAAAGGTTATTCTCTGGGTATTGTTGTAGAGGAAATATCTGGGGCTTTTACCAGACTACTTGAATATCTTCTGACATTCTCATCAGACTTGTTCTGTCTTGTTTTCTAGAGTCAGGGCTTCATAACTTCAGCGTTGGATCATTTAAAAGAATTTTTCATGGTCTTCAAGGCTATATTGAAAATTCAAAAGCATAACATGATTCACATTTTCTCTCTTTCTGCCTCAGGGTGAGGGATGATCACCCACTTGTTATGTAATTTTGCTTGGCTTGTATTAGCTTAGCTGTCCTCCCCCCACCCGCGTCTCTATTTCAGTTCAGTTGATTACATTGTTGGGTATTGCCACCCTGTTTAATGCCATTGCCCTCTCCTTCCCCTTTACAGATTTAGCCCTTTGGTGTGGACAACAGATATCGTCTCCGTCACACATGGTTACGCTCAGTGGAAGTTTGTTGGTCTTTATCTCTCCTGAAGAACATGTCTTAACAGAACTTCACTTTCTTTCCACAGAAGCAACTTAAAGGACCCTCACACACAAGACGGCGCCCGCAAACACACACAGACACAGCCATGGTGGAATACTACCAGATATTAGGAGTCCAGAAAAATGCAACGCAAGAGGACATCAAAAAGGCGTAAGTGCCCCTGAGCGATTTCTGCCCTATTTTCCCCTGGTGTTGTTGTTGAACGTTGGTGTAATAGGTTAATTATATCCACCTCTGGCTATACAAACTGACACAAGGAGAGAGAGAGAGAGAGAGAGAATAGAGAGACTGCAATGCAGAAAGTTTCCACTCCTCTTCCTGTAACCTTGCTGCTGTCGAATACCTTCCCCCTACACTCAACCACCACTTACAGTTGAGCCACTGATGAGGCCAGTTCTAGTTAATTACATTTCCTCACAGGTTTCTCATTAACACTTTTTTGGAGGAGAGAGCAGCTTCTGAAGTGTCTATTTAAATGTTAAGGAGAGCAACTTTTGATTGAAATTGGGCATGTGCTCCTGAGGGCATTAAAAGTTATTTCGGGTAATGCAGAAGATCGCTGTAAAGTAAAAGCATGTGAGAGAATGTGAAAAACCATTGATTATTACTTATTATTGTTGATTCAATCAACCAATGTCGGGATATTCAATTTTCCAATGATCTCTAGGATAGAGAGAAGAAAGGCAGCACATACTGAGAATCTAATCTCAGTGCGCTCAGCTGCTTTGCTGCCAAAGTCAAATGTTATCTCTACTATCACCAATCAATAAGTCTTATCTCTGCCCTGTCACCCCAGCGCTCTCTTCTTGATCTCTGTCTCTGATTGATCAGCTATATTAGCAGTGTAGGCCTAAGGTCAGTAATGTCTGTGCAGCTTTGGTCCAGAGAGAAATATATTCGCAGCCACTCAGTGGACTTCCATGAAATATCTGAAAACATTCACGTTCTCCTCAAAATGCATTGTAGCCACTTTGATGATCCTTTTACTTTTTTATCTGATACCATCATCAGTTCAAAATTTGAATTTGTGCAATACTCTTATGACCAAATATCTGCAAAACCAATTACATTCCCATTGGCCACACATACTAAAAATGTCCTTTTCATGGGCTGTGTAAAGAAATAATGATTGTAATATATGTATTATTATGTGATTTTTTTTTTTTTTGTAACTATTATTTATTTTATTTTTTAAACCCAAATATCATTAATGCACACAGTCACCCATAAAGTTGGAATAAAATCATTTTTTTTACCTCTTCTCATGAAATGTATTCTTGATAGATTAAGTGTTTATCTTCTCAAAACTCTATTGACCAGTCTCTTCCAAATGCATCACTGTGAAAATTAAACCACAATTAACCTGTATAATAGGAATGAAAAGAGGAATGTGTCTTTATGGGAAAGTGTGTTAGGCTAAAAACTCTTGTTAGCATGCTGTTTTTAGCATGTCGCTTCAAGTTTTGCCTGCTTTAACTCTTGAACACAGACTTCAGACTACAAAGACCACAAACACAGATATGTTGGCTGGTTGAACTTTGGCCAGGCTTTAGACGGCCAGATAATGTCACAGATTACAACAAAGACATCCACTACAAAAACTATTCACCGTAAATCCATAACGGAGGCAGTCCCTGGATTGTGAAGCCTTTTTTTTCTTTTTTTTTGTTGCTGGCAGACTCTGTCCCGAGTCTCATCCACAGAATCTGTGTGTCTGCTGCTGGTGCTGCTGGGCTTAGAAACAAACAGCTGATGCAGCGTAAGCCGCTGTGCAAGGCCTACATTGCACGTCAATAGGGTTTAGGCTGTCTTTGTTATTTCTGCTTGGGTGGGGAGAGGAACAGTGTGTATGTGTGTGTACACAACAGTGGTGGCTGTCTGTGTGTAGTCATACATACATACATACATACATACATACATACATACATACATACATACATACATACATACGTACCAACACCTTGTTTTAAGACCTAACTGTTTGTCCTTAGTGTGTCGGTGTAGTATACATTCTGTGCTTGTCTCTATTTTTATTTAAGCTCGTATTTATACTGTCTTTATGCTCCAGTTACAGAAAATTGGCATTGAAGTGGCATCCAGACAAAAACCCAGACAACAAGGATGAAGCAGAGAGAAAGTTCAAAGAGCTGTCAGAGGCATATGAAGTGCTCTCAGATGGTAAGATTCACTGCAGAGCTGGGAGAAGAGAGGGGTTATGTTATACAGCTATATGGAGCAGTGTGTACATTAACATGACACCTTATTCTCTTATGTACTCTGTTTTAAATAAGGTAAAAAAAAGAAAAGAAAAGGGAACATCTCTGCTGTCAAAGAGACACGAGACTGCACTTCCCTTATCTAAACATATGGACAAAGGGGACAGAGGTTTTAAGACTTCATCTCCTGGTTTTCTTGATGAGTTTGTTTGACAAACAATCACTAGTTTCTAGAGCCAAAAATCAGATTGTTTGTTTGACTCAAACATCAGTCTGAAAGACCAGTGAAAAGCTGCTAATGCTCGTATTTGAAACGTTTGACTGAGCAAAATGTAGTTTTTATCCATTGCTTGGAAAACAATCTATTATTTTAATTCAATTTAATTTAGATCTAATGAATGACCATGACTTTCTGTTTCTGTTTCACAACTTAAAAGTGACAGCAGAGTGTCTGGCTTGGTTTTAGTGCACAGCAGAAGCCTCTAACATTACACAGTTATGTGCCATGGACCTGGTCACAAGATGCGGGTATTCAAGACTCCACAGTGTCAGGATTGTTTATGCGTGAATGTGCGTGTGTATTTAGTCAATGTACAATCTTGGAGTATAGTGGGCTTACTTTTACTTTCTGTTTGTCACCTGATGTCGTTAACCCTTATCAGATTAGTCTGTTAACGTGTTCAGGTGCTGACGGTTTAATGGCTTTTTTATGCTGAACATCAGCATTATCTAGTTTGAAATGTGCACAGCAGAGAGTTAAGATGATTAATGGAATAAATTATATAGATTATATAATCATGTATCTGTTTGATGTAAAGAAGAAATATTTGTGTGTTGGGGTTAAGTTTAGAAACAAGCCCTCTGGAAACACACTGCGTTCTCAACTGTTAGGCTGATGTTAACACATTATTTGTAGGATGACTCTGTCTGAGCTTTATAGTACAACAGGAGAGAAACAGTTTAATTTTATGTGTCTCTTAATCTCATCTGAAGTTGTACTCTTTCCACCACAGAAAACAAGAGGAATATTTATGACCGATATGGAAAAGAAGGCCTTTCAGGAGGAGGAGGGGGAGGAGGAGGAGGTAAGGAGATGGCTTTCAAAATAATATCTTTGCCAGTGGCTGATAATATTTCAGTGATAAGGAGATGGCAAAATATGACAAGAATTAAAAATAAGCTGTGATTATAAACCTCTGTAGATGTGCTGTTTTTAGTGGCAGGTTCCTACGTTGTTCTGAAAGTATTTATCTAAATTGCACATAAACAGCCTGGTATAGCATTGCCACTTTTTATGACCTGTAACTATAGCAGTGTGTGTAATCTTGCCTTTAATTCATAGTTTGTTGTTGCTGGATGATTTACAGGAGGCCATTATGATCACTTTGGCGGCGGCGGCGGCTTCACATTCCGTAATCCTGAGGACGTTTTCAGGGAATTCTTTGG
>OMNW01003242.1:70630-82693 GCA_900303245.1 Selene dorsalis
GTAAGCCCATTTCTTTTCCGGTGAGACATTGACAGGATTTCTTGTTTTCTAAGAAGAGAGAGGGACTGAATAGTGTCACAAGAGCGGGGGCACATGCAAGGCTATTATTAACTCGATAATTTTATCTGGTCAAAAATATACATGGATGTCCTGGGAATGCTCCTGGGAGGCCGAGAGAGAGGGAGTACTTCCTGTAGGCCGTTTTATGTACGTTATACGCTAACGCTGGTATGTCAGTTTTCTAATTAGTTCGTCTGTTAGCTAGAAGCTAGCAGCTCCTGCTGTGTAAAAATTTGGAAGATGGAGCATTAGTATCCAGAAAACCTTCTGCAAAGCCTGCTGCTAATCCCCCGCAGTGCTGTAATGTGCATCTGCAAGCACTGTTCACCTCGGGGGGTCAACCGCCGCTAAATGTCACTGGTTGGAAGACACTGAGTATCTCCGCTGGTTGTCGACCTCGGCATCATTATGTATCCTTCATACACCAACCAGGGTTGACGCTCTTAATTTATTCCCCCTTGTTAAAAAATGCTTTTCTTATTTTTTATAATCCCTACAATCAATTCAAAAGCAGCTGGATAATTATAAAGTGTTGTTTTTTCAGTCTGTGAAAGATGCTCTGCTCTATGTGTCAGAGCGTTATATAAAAAGACAAAGTAAAACCGAATAAAGGAAAATAAAAATAGCCATGTGTACCTCGGGTAGTTGTAGTTCAGTTGCGTGTTTAAGCGTTTTATCCATATTTTTCTCACAACAAAATGTGTGTTTGGTTTTTTTTTCTGAATAGACGTTGTCACCGCTGTGTCTTTTCTCAGAGGCACAAAACTAAAGTAGCTTTTTGGTTGTAACAGAACGTCTGATTAGATTTGTTAGAGAGAGCTTTTTGCACTGCTGCCTAATGTACTGCTGTAACACACTATCGGTTTCTCATTTGTTGTAGCGGTATTGTCTTGTAATGCCAAACAGCTGATTGTCTCAGAAGTGTCAGTGGCTGTAGTAAGTATAACGTAGTAACAGACGTTTTAGCGCCTGTCCTCAGTTGTCTGGGTTCAGCAGAAGGCTGATTGGAAGGCATGTGTAGTTCACCCCGTGGAGCTCTAAATATGGAGTTCAGACGCAGGCAGAGGATGAATTTGAGCGTCTACATCATTCAACTGGAATGCTTTCAAAAATAGCTTCCGTATTAAAACAAAAGCAGATGTAATAATGCCAAGTGTGTGTGTGTGTGTCTGTGTGTGTGTGTGTGAGAGCACATGTAAAACATGATACGATTCAAGCTCTCCAGCATGGCCGGCCTACGTAGGCTGGTTGGAAAAACTGCTACCAGTACGATGAGGTGTCGCTTACAAATGAGATCCTGTAGAAAAAGTTGAGAACGCAGCCATCGTCTTTTTGTTCCGGCCGCTCTCATAACCTGCCTCTGTGACACTGACAACTATAAGTGTATTATTTACATTGATAAGATGAAGTGTGGGAGCACAGCTGTTGCTGTTTACACTTTTCAGTAAACATGGACCGTTTAAAAAAAGCCAAACCATAAAGCTGTCTGCACTGTCGCAACAGAGGACTAAAGTTCAAGTTCTATTTTGACTGGGGGCAAGCTTTATCATGTTTGATTGGTGGGCAACAGGACCATGTCCCCCCACACACACACACACACACACACACACACACACCACATCCCCTCCCCCTCAAGTTCATTTCATTTCTATATTAAGTGTGTTTCTTCAAACAACCATTTTGGTTTCCTTGACTTTCCTTAAGATGGCAGCTACAGAGAGAGAGGGAGAGAGAGAGAGAGTTTAGATATGTTGTTACAATCCCATCCAGCCTCCGGTTCTGACTGTCCAGCAGCAGCTGGTCCTGTGGATCAGTCACTCGCCCACCTAGAGCATCCAACAGACTGGGGGCAGTGGGAGTGGGGGTTTTGGTGGGTGTGCTGTTGAGACAAATACAGAATCACAGGATGACGAGGGCCTGGGCCTGGGCGTCCGCCAACAGCAGTGCACGCTCAAGTCTGAAGTGAACATGTGAAGAAGTGGACAGGAAGCAGAGTCCTTTCACACTCTTTTAGAGATGAAGTAGATGTAGAGCAGAAACGTGTCACATCTACACAGTGTCTCCCCGGGGTCATCTTTTTGTACATTATGTTTCACATGTATTTTCTATTGATTGACACTGCCATTTTAATAAATCCTGTGCTACTACACCCTGAGCAGTGCTTTACAGGCGTGGCACATTCTTCACTCATTTGATCTCTTTATGGTCGACAGGTCTTTTAAAGTTTAGAGCGCTCTGCTTTTTTCCCAAGAACGTCTTCACTTTTCTTCAGTGCTGCACCTTTTGTGTACATCGATCATGTCCACGGGAATGAAAGTAGAATTCAAATGTTTAAACTGCGTTTCTCAGACCTTTCTGAGAAAGCCCTTTTTTCCCCGGATGTCTGCTGTCTTACTGGCAGCTTTGTAAGCGCTCAGCTGTCTCCTCTGATGTGTTCTTCGAGGTAAATGGACACTAATGCAGTTACCACAGTGGGCAGGGGATACTTTTATTTTAAGCTTTCTGTCAGATGGAACAAGCAAAGCTTTCTTGTCGGTGCCTGGGTATGTTCAAGGTTGAAGGAAGAGTCTTCTTTCAGCAAACAGTGCCAGTGATCCAGCCTTATCCTGCTGGGGTGACCCAGATTGGAAGCGCGCAATTAGTAGCATGTCCACAGGGCTTTTATGAGAATTAGTAGTGGGCACTTTGATGGTTTAGGGTTAAGGATGTTCCAGAAATTACAAACGGTTGCTCCTACATCCACCACAGCTTTTCTTTTTATCAGTTACTGAGATCTTCCGGAATCAGCACTCAGCCTTAAAGCTGCTATAACACGTATTATTTTAAACAATGGATGAAATGAGCGCTTCAAGTGAAAGTGGTCACTTCTCCTGACACAGATAATTATCACCCAGTTCTGCAGTTCCCACAGCCTGAGGCTCTTTCATTTCATTGTTTTGGTTTTCTGACCTTCAAGTTGACTGTTTTGGTTCACTCTCGACGCTCTCACAGCACACGGCTATCCACTGCACACAACATGCTCAGCACCAAACAGCAGGCAGAGTGAGTGTCTAGCTGGTGAATGTAGTGGAGCATGTAGCAGCTAAAGTGACAGGTATTTCCCTGAGGGAGTTAGTGGAGGCTAAAAACAGCTAAAAAGAAGAAAAAAAAAATCTTGGACCCACATCATTAGGTGCTCAGACACGTCATGCTGATGGTGCCTAGCATCAGCTGGATGTGTAAATAGCCAACTGGTCACCATGCCAACTGTGTTTTTGCAGCTGTTAAGTGGACATAAATAATAATCAAGCATAGGTTTAAAGTTTTGGGGGTTTTTTTGAAAAATTCTAATCTTTTTTGGATAACCAGGAATTTCTGAAGTTACAAAACCACGCTGTCTGATTCCCTTCGCAGCTGACGACCCTTTTGATGATTTCTTCGGAAGCGGTCGCAGTCGCCAGAGGGGAGCCAGCCGAAGCAGGATGGGCGGCTCGCTCTTTGGTTTCGGAAGCTTCCCAGCGTTTGGGCCTGGTATCGGATTCGAATCAGGTACGTCCAAACCAATATCTAAAATAAAATTAGCACGTGCTGGATTCATCAAGAGATTCTGATGCTGAACAAGTTTTTGTTGATCTTAGGTTTTAGCTCATTTGGAGACATGGGTGTAGGAGGCATCACCTCTTTCTCTTCTTCATCTTTTGGTGGCGGTGGAGGGGGGATGGGTAATTTCAGATCGGTGTCGACTTCGACCAAGTTCATCAACGGCAGAAAGATTACTACAAAACGGTACCTGGATTTATTACTGGCTTTTGTCTTTGTATCAGCTCCACTCCTGCTCTCTAAATGCCTTTTTTTTTTGGTTTGTGTTTGTTTTTGTTCTAGGATTGTGGAGAACGGCCAGGAGCGAGTCGAAGTGGAGGAGGATGGTCAGTTAAAATCTCTAACAGTTAATGGTAAGGAGCAGCTCCTAAGACTGGATAACAAGTAATTATCTCGCCACGAGATTTGATCAACATACAGTTTTCACATTTGGAAAAAGGAACTGACCCCGTGACAGTGTTTGTTAGCGGTGGTTGGTCTCTCCGCTCTCTGTCCTCCTGCTTCTCATTCCCTAAGAACAATTTTCTCATTTTAGCTTAGCTGAAAGGGAGGAGAGAGAGATGTTGACAGTATTTGTATATTTGTATTTATTCCATTATTCTGGGGGGACCATCTTGCTGAGCTTTGTGTTTTTGTTTACTACAATAATTGAATTATACTTCTCCTTCTGCAAAATGCACAAAGCTGGGTATGTGCTATATATAGATATATATATATTTTGTTTTCCTTTTGAGGTGGATATTGTCTTTCTTGTTGTAGCAGGAAAACATGATGCTGTTCCTTTGGACTTCCGCATGTCATTTTTGCTCTCTTTATTTGACCAGTTTAACAACTGAATGATAAAAAAGCTTAACCACTCAGCCCTAATGTCTTTTAACTGAAACTTCACCTTGCTAACCTGTTAGCTATTACCATGTTCATGCGTGTGTAATATGAATGACGTAGATTATTAATAAATTAATTATAAGAATGTGCATTTTACTTACTTTTACATTTTTATGTATATTTGAGAATACCACAGTTTGTTTGTTTTCTGCATGATTGCTGATTCCAGGAGGCTGCTTTGTAGTTTCACTGTAACTGTGTCAGCAAACCATGAAGCACACCAACTCCGTTATCGGACAGACAGACAGGGGACTTTTAATTCTTTGTATGAAGAAAAGGAAAACCAAAATAAAGAGTTCAGATTTGGTCAATAAAGTTGAGTTTGACGTTGTGGAAATGCTGCCGCTGCAGTCGCCTGATGTCTGTGTGGTGTTCCGCTTCTTATCATCTCACTCTTTCTGGAAGTATCCGGTGTGTGCTTGTGCCTGATCACATTTAAAAGAAAAGGAAAAAACGCTTCACAAAATGGCAATAAAAGAAACCACAGTGGCTGCTTCTTTTGTACACTCACCCATCACACAACTCACCGTGTGCATTACTTTAACCCACTAATGCCTCAGTTTCATTGTAGGTGACTCACGGTAGGACTTGGTCACTGATAATACAATGCACTGGTAATGTGCTGTGTGTTCCCACTCTAAAAATAATAACATTCATCATTTATCTAAGGGTATAATCACTGTTTTCAACAATCTTCTTCAAACCCTCAGGTCTTTTTTTTTTCCTCCTCTGTGTGGTAGGTATGCTTTTACCTTTATGGACCAGGTGAGAATGAAACAACACCCATTTGTGGGATTCACATTCTCTCCCTTCTGTGTCTTCATTTGTCTCTCAGCCCCACCCAAATGGACAATTTTATGGGCTTGTTTAGCTGCTGATAATGCTCCTCTTCTGTAAACGCCCTGAACAGAACCTGAGCTCCGTCAGAGACACTGAGGAAGTTGACTCAGAGTTATATAGTTCAAACTGGAGTCTCTTGAATAAGTATGGGAAAAATCCAAAGTTGCAAAAATATGTCTGGCTTTGAGAGGATCATTAAAACTGTGTCTAACACTTTGTCCCAAACATGTGATAGGCTGTGATTCAAAGTTAAATTGAGTGGTACGAATGATTGCAGTTGTCTCAAAGGTCACTGTGCGCAGAGAGAAGTATGTGTGTGTGTGTGTGCGTGTGTGTGTGTGTTTCTTAAGGAATGTGCTTGGGGCTAGTTTATTTACACAAGACCGACTGCATATTTTTGTGAGAGACGAGTAAGGAGTGGGAAACTGAAGAGAGATAAAAAGGGCAGGGTGAGGGCTTCAGCTGAAACGTTAAAGCTTAACATTTAAATACCTCGTATGTAAAAGTGGAATTACAGCTCCTCCGTGCACGTGTGGAAGGGCGTCAATCAGGCGTGAAGGCCAGTTCTCCGAGTATTAGGCGTGTATTTGTTTTGTCCTTCAATTTCTATTTCACCATTGCTGATTGAATTGGTAGTTACACTTGCACAGTCCTGTTGCTAGGTGACACTGCAGCCTTGTGCCACTCTCTATTTCTTACATATCCTGTACACTCAACCCCCTCCCTCTGTCTCTAAGTGCATTTATACCTAAATGTGCTCAGTACTTTAAAGATGGATATTTCAGATGTTTTCAGATGATTTCAGATTAAGATACAGTGTCTCATCACAAACGATATGATCCTCGTCTTAAAATCTACATTACTGTATTACATGCTCCATGTTTGTAGTCTATATCTAACTTCCCAGAATTCATAAAAATCATGACCCCTAAGATGAAATGAAACATGTGAGAAAACAAGCAGTGCTGCAGGAGCAGGAATTATTGTTCATGGTGCAATGGCTCCCTCTCCTGGATCAGCACATCACTTTGTAACACAACGTTTTTTGAAGGGAGGTGGGTTTGAATAATAATATCAGTGGGATTGGTGACTCATAATATTATTTGCTCACTTGTTTGTTTATATGTTGGCAAATTGACACCACTAAATCAGTGCCAAAGTAGCTGATAGGCATTACTGTTTCCTGTGCATCCAAGGACGTGCAGGTAACATGTTACTTTGATTCCTAAGGAAAAGTGATAATGTGTCAATACTCAGGCAAGTCCTGCAGGTAGGCACAGCCATTTCTGTGATTTTTAATAGGGAGTTAAGTTGCAATGAGCCTTTAAAATAGTATTAATTATAAAATACTACGAGTTGAAAGTCTGTCTAACATGTCACTCTATACACAAAGGGACATGTTTTCTTTCTGTTGTCACGCCTCCTGTTCATGCTCGTCAATAAAACATCTCTTTCTGATGCTCTTCAGTGTAATTGATGGATGATATCTACATCGACAGAGTTATAGTATTTACAGAAAGAAAATTTTTGTTTTCAAACTCACTGTTTTTCCATGAAGCTTCAGTGAATCCACTGAAAAGACTCTGACTTTGGAAGATATCCACTCACACTGACGCATATAACCTTGGTCGGTATGAACAGGAGTGATTATGGCACCAAAAGCCTGTAAATGTGGACATTTGATTTTTTTTTTTTTTTTTTTTTTTTCAAGACAGACCTGAGTATCTGAACCTGTGTATCTGGCCTCTCTTGGCTGTACTGCTATAGACCAAACTATAGTGCAGTTACCAGCTGTTTTCAGACCACAAACACACAGCTGTCTCTTTCACCTCACACAGAGCCTCTGCCTCACTTCTCTCCCTCTGACTTCAACTCTCACCTCACAGTTGGAAAACGTCTGCGCTGGAGAGAGGGAAGTTACTTTAACAGCTTTGAACAGACGAAGCTGTCTCTTCCTGTCATCCCTCATAAATCACATCTGGAAGTGAGAAGTCAAAATGAAGAAACGTTCTGGCTTCAGATTCACTCAGAGTAAAAACTGTTTTTTTTTTCTAAATTTTTACCTGGTCATAATGTCTACGCTCCACACAAGGCCTAACTCCAGGGTTGGGAACCACTGCTTCATGAAACATCAGCCTATGAAATAACATAAAATACATTGTTGAAAAAGAATTTAAATTTTTTTTAAAAAAGATGATTTTTTTTCCCCTGAAAAAAAATCATTGCTGCCTTTTACCTTCATGTGGCCACTAGATGTCACTGTTTGTATAAATGACAGTGTCCAGCAGGAATCACAAACCTGGAGCATCATTAGAATAAATGAAGCAACATGTGATAGATGACATGTATGGGGGATTTATCTGAGACAACTAAAATTTTACTAAACTTAACTGTAAAAAAATCAATGTTCATATTTTTAGTCGATGTTCACTTTTTTAGTTATTTTTTTTGTTCTCACAGGAATATGAGACACAAAGGCATGCAGCCTCCTCCTCTGTATCCATCTCTTCCAACATGACACGTAATAGTCTGACTTCCTGTTTCTGAGTTTTGCCATTTATGATATATGGCTTCCTGTTGGCAAGGAGCATCATCCAGTTTTTAATCCGCCCTCTCCACCTCATTTTAGCATGAAACCTCGGCCCGGAGCCACTGGACACTTTATGAACGATGGCAAAGATAAGCTGCCAGTTTCTTTGGCCGTGTCTGGACAAGGACACAGAGTGTATCTCTCTGTGCTCTGCAGTAGAGTCACATCAGCACGACATCAGACGCCTTGAACCAGGCGCTGTTGAAAATAATCTGGTCCATGGTTGTAGTTGTCATGTAGGGTTAGCCTCCTCCTGAACGGCGATTTATTTTAGGCTTCCTCGATCGTCTGCTAAACACCTAGTCTGCTGCAGTGAGGCTGCCTTTTTTCCACCACAGAGATTTTGTGTCTGTGTGTGTTTATGGTGTTAACCCGGGTGTTTGTGGCTGTGCACACGGTCTAGTATTCCAGTCTAGACAGAGTGCATCAAGCCGCCTTTATACAGACGCACACAGCATTGTTTAGCCTGCAGACAAATGACAGGCACTCTCAAGACAATAGGTGCAAATGAAAGCATCCAGCAACTCAACTGTGTTCACTCTGCTTTTTAAATTAAGTCCTTGATCTAGAAAATAAAAGGCCGCCTTTATGAGCATTAAAAGATCTCATTATCATCACTGCTCTTTGATATTGTTTTTGTTGAAATTAATTAACTGATGATGGATTGCACAACTTGATAGGATTCTTCTTATCACCCCACAATAGATGAAACTGTTGGTCCTCTGGAGTGAGTTAAGGAACAAAGTATACAACCTTGAAGTCACATCCATGTTTGGCTTAACCAAGGTGTCTAACTTCACCTGATAGGATCACCAGACACATGCACCTTGGGATTAGTTGGTTTTTTTTTCCCCCTCCTAAAGCTGGATTGAAAACGAGTAGCTGCAGCCATGAGAGTAAAGCCACCAATTGTCCTGTTTCTGTTGGTCCGCAGGGACCTGGTCTCTCTCTCTCTGCAGGGTCACCTCTCTGGGTTTTAAAGCTGTGTTCAATTTGAAAAGCTAATTTGAAATAAAGAAATTCAAGTCTACAGCGAAAATAATACAAATCACCTGAAAGTTGCGTATCTTCAACCAGACAACTTACCCTGCTCTGTGAAAATTACTCAGCCAATTTTGACCTCAACACACTTGAAAAGCATTCCTGACAAATAAATTGGACTTGGGTCAAATGGATGACCTGCAGTAATAAGTTGCCTATTCAAAGAGAATTGAAATCCAGTGATGCCTTTGTCTTGGTTAAAGCCTGAGTACATGCAGCCGTCCTTTATTTCCTGAGGGAACCAAAGAGACATCTGGTATGTATACATAAAGTAAAATATATCACAGCTAGTGTTTCAGTGTAGCCACAGTTTATATTCATGATCAAAATAACTATGTCTATATGTTTAGATGGCAATTGCAACTATGCACCAATATGTCAAACAAAGCTGTCCTGTCTATAATGACTTCTGATGTGTTTAAGGCCAAGCTATTACACACGGTACAGGGGATTTTGAAATGCTGGTGCAGATCCTCCTCTAAATGGGACCAGGTTCAGCACGGCGAGCATCTGGCCTCCTTTCTTCTCCTCTCCACTGCCTTAATTACACAACACAATGGCGATGAGATCTGCCTGTAATCTCGCAGCATAATAAGCCCCCCACCCCCCATACCCTGCCTGCCACTAATTCAATATAAATGTAAATTACCTAGAGAAAAGAATAACCAAATCTCATTTTATTTACATGACTAATCACAATAAAGTCAGGCAGATGAAATATGAATGAAATATATGGTTGGTGTTTGATAGGAAGGAGGGGTCTGTATTGCCTTAGGGAGTCTTTGAACTTCTTGTTTTATAGCATCTTTGTTGTTTCATGTTGGTTACATCAATATACCTTTTTGCACTTGTGCTCAACTTGCTGTAATAGATGTGTGTATCTCTTTTTTCCCCGTCTGATTGTATTCACACTGCCAAGGGCGTCGCAAGGTAATGTTTCCCTTTCAGCGCAGTTTTTCTGCGCCTTGTCTGAGGGCTGAAATTTAGAGAAGCTACACAGAAACAATATAAATAAATAAAGATTTAATGTTGGTTTTAACACCTCAGGCAATCCATCCAGACAGCAGGAAGACAGGGTTTAATAGTGATTCATTCCCACTCTGCTCTGCTCTGCTCACACCCACAGACATCACAGCCGAAGACCCCTTGGAGGAAGAGTTTCGTCGCCGCAGACAGAATGCACTTCCTGCACTGCACCAGCGCTACCTGAGAAACTCCGCCCAGAACCCCTCAGAGGAAGAGGAGGAGCACGGCTTACAGAGCGTGGGACTGACGAGAGGTCCGCCCAATCACCACTGTGCAGCACTGATTAATTATCGGCACACAGAGCTCTCCTTTTAAAGAGTAGGGTCTTAATAAGCGCAGCTAATTGTCTGCTTTTGTGCCTGATGGCTGCACAAAGGCCGATGACGAAGAGTGGCGTGTCTGATTGGCAGATGTAAACACAGAGGACAGAGGTGTTCATTAGGCGGCTCTGTTCTACATCGCGGTAACGACCAGAGGTCAAAGGTCACCCTCTGTTTTCCTTCATGGGGTCAGGAAGTCGTGCACAAAAGCTGTGCCAATATATGCAACACACAGTCACTCAATGTTTTATAATAGCAGCTTCCTTAGCGAAGGAGACAACCTTTAACTTCACTGTGCATGGTTCCTGCTGGGATGCAAACAAAGGCCCAAATTCTGTCTCTGAGATAATGACATAAACTGCTCAAATATGGGTCCCCAGAGAGCGTGTGTTTTAAGTACTGCTGCCGGCTGAAACTAAACTTTGTGAATGTGAAGAAAATAAGCTCCACTTTCTGACAAAGAGCTCTTTCTATAGGGGTTACAGACTGTAACTCAAACCTTTATTAATAGTTAATGAAACATTTACTAAAGCTTTATAGATTTCTTAAATCATAACAAGTTTGTGGTTGCCAAGTTGATGGTGTTGCATGTGTTGCATCACACTTTGTAGCTCTTTTATTCATTAAGAAGAGCTCTCACAAAGGTTTGACCTCTGACCCTTTAGAAAAAGGCTGCAGGTCATCACAATTAACTAATGAGTTAACAAATTATTAATATGGATGTATAGCACATTTGTCAGAATAATTCTGAATAACATGGTTGTTTGAACATAATGAAGAAAGTGGTTGGTAGACCTTGAAATATATTTTTAAAGTAGAGTTTTAATTTGTCTTTTTCTTTATTTCTCAGAGATAAGAGACAGAACACTGACGTCAAGCAGACGAAAGTTTTATGGTGTAATTTAAATGTAATGACATAACACAGACAAGACAAAACAGAAGAATAGCCTACCTACGTCTGGAAAAATTTAGGCCTGGTTAGAAAAACAGTTTTTTAAGTGTATGATAGTTCATTACACTAGTGACTCGGTGAAATCAGTGAAAGCTGTAAACTCTTTGGTGAAACTGACAGGAACTATGAGCTCACAGCAGGTTCATAGCTGAAAACTGATCTTTGGGGTAAATGGAGTTAAATTGCAGACTACCTCCAGTACTAGTCATAATGCTAAACTATACTAATTGGTTAGTGGCTGTAATTTCATATTTATGGTAGGCTACAAACTTTTTTACAAAATTGACACTAATTAAAGTGTCAATTTGACTTATCAGCCAGATATACTTTTCACTACCTGGTGGGTCGTAAGTTGTTCTTATGTTATCTTATGTTGTCCTATAAAACATTCAAAGTAATTTAATAACACTGATAAATCCATTAATTACAGCGTATCAACTGTATATGATTTAAACGTTTAGTAATAATGTTTTTTCTCTCTCTCTTTTATTAGGACACATGGACACAAAGAGGAAGAAACTGTGGCTAAAGGAGGAGTCCAAAAAGAAAAGAGCTCCTCGACTCTTCCCACGATTCGGTGGGCTCGGTGCCTTTTTTTAAACACTCAGCCAAACACTTGGACACGCACACACACACATACACACACACTGATAACTGAGCTCAGAGAGGAAGGTTTAAGGGGCGGTTAGTCTGGCACTTTGTCAGAGCCCAGCGTGCGACAGAGGCACATGCAGAGCAACACACACTCACACACACATACCAGAACACAC
>OMNW01003244.1:18586-44572 GCA_900303245.1 Selene dorsalis
GCTCTATGGATCTACCTCTAACCCACCCCCCTGTGTCCCCACCCGAGAGCTGGGACACATCACGCTGCTGACATTAATTGTCACCAGCAATGGCGGCAGATAAAAGCTCACTGCCCTGTTTCACTGCAGGGATACTGTCGAGTCACAGGGGAATTCAGTTTTGCTCCAAGGATATACTATACAATACAATGACACAATAAGCACATACGCTATTTGTGTACGTGTGCATTTGCATGTGTGTGCTCAACATGACATCGTATTTGCACATACAATGATGGGATATGTCAAAACATGTTGGAATAACGCTGGCCTCCCTTAACCCTCAGGAAACAAGTGTGATGGGATTAACCGATAAGTAGATAATTCGCATCAAAGAGTATTATCTTGGGATAAAACAGTGCTTAAGTCATCTTAGATGATATGCTGCCACAAAACACTCCCTGCAGTGAAGCAACAATTATATTATGATATATCTATAGCGCAAAGCCAGTTTTAATGTGTCTGATGAATTGCAAGAGAGTGTGCTGAGTTAATATGAATCTTTAATAGTCTAATTAATAGAAATATACCTCATCTTACTATAATATATAATATTGCTTAAACATAAAGTACCATCAGAATCTAACATTCAGGCATTGAAGAGACTAAACTCCTCCACTGAGCCAGTCACAGTGGTAAATATTTCTATATTCAAATGTTTTTTTAATTTGGTTTTCAAACATTTACATATAATTTCAAAGCCCCGAGTTACCATTTAATCTACTGGTTCTATCTCATAAAGGCAGAGTGTGCCAAAGGGAGAGGGAAAAACAAACAAAAAAACCTATAAACAAAGAGCATAATAATAACACACTGTTTTAGTTCAGGATTTTACTGTTAAACTATTTTTCCCAGAAGCATAACTGGTAGATCCTGTAGAACCGGTTAGATGTTAGAAATATGATCACTGAGATGCCTTTGAATTAAAAACTGCCACAACCACATTCAAACAAATGACTTGAAACTGAAAATCTTCCAGACTTACACAAGCTATTTCCATACGTCGAATTAGGAGATGGGGTGACTGTCAGCCGTGATCACTGTAAACATCTCTGCTGAAATTCTCAGGGAACCTGCTCAGTTCAGGCAACAGCCGCTGCAGTGTTGCAGTCGCTAAAGAGCACGACAAAAAAGTCAGCCGGCAGATTTGTGAGACGGTCGGAGGGCTGGGTTTCCAAAATGAGACGTCTTACTGAGAGTGAGGGAAAGGCCACTGCAGCATCCTGAGCTTCAGAGAAACACAAATCAATTGTATCTTGGTTTCTAACCTTGTTGCACTTGCAAAGAAATGCTGAGAGAGGAATGCACAGTGTCTCCTCTGACTCTCCATGTGTCTTAAATGGAGAACGCCCACTTCTGGCCAATAACAAAACTAATACACACATACTCTCGAGATCTAAGTACAGACCATTTGAGTTATGTAAGACTGTGTTAAATATTATAGTGTCTCATATGTGCATAACGTGTGTGATCCTCATAGATTGGACTTCCCTCAGTGTTATCAGACAGGGCTAACGTATCATATCATATTTTTTCTTTTGTCCTGTAAATTTTGGGACTAAATCAGTATTAGACAAGGCCAAAATGGAGGTTGTGTGGATTTTCCCTGATAGTTCAATCTCATCTGAATGGTCCCACCTTGTCACTGCACAGTCCAAGTGGGGCAGCAAAGGTCCATGAGTTGGATTCAAACCCATGCCTGTTGTAGTCAGGACTATGCATAAGCACTGGGGTGCCCACAGACCGTGTATTATAACCTCTTATTTTGTAAACGCAATGACCATTGAAAGTTCTTGACAAGTGACAATCACCACTGCATGCTACAGGTGAGAAACCAGGTTCAGTTGCAGAGGAAACTTATAAACAACCCCCTTTAAACCAAGCTTCTAACTTTATGGTCAATCTATCCAGCAATCTGAGTAAATATTAATGCCAGACCTTTTTTTTTTCCTACACTTCTCACATGTAGTTGAAAGAAAATCAAAATGTCTTCTTTTCAATCAAGACCTTGGAACAGTCAAAAAAGGCCCCAGCCTCAGGATCTCAGACTGCGCTACAGCTTGCACAGGTCTTCAAGGATTGTGATATAGCCACGGGACATAGCCAGCTGAGCCATGAAAGTAAAATCTTAAAAAAAAATCAATTCTGAAACTCACAGGTAGCTGCAGCAGAGATCATTTCTCCTTCAAGCATTGCTGCAGCATTTTAGAGGAGTTGTAAGGGGAGGAAGGAACACTTGGGGAAGAAACTGCAGCGAGGAACAGAGTGAGTCACAGTAATCCAAATGAGAAAAAAAATGGAGGACTTTCTCCTGGTGTCCCTGGGATAAAAAGGCCTCAGTTTAGATACATTTCTACTGTTGGCAGGTGGCTTGCTTGGATGTGCAATTGGTCAGCCAAGTAGATAGGATACAGCTTTAGCCGACTGTCACCGTGAACCAGTTGGGAAATCACTAAGGCGATATAAATAGGAAAGAGTAAATGATCCACATATTTGACATCTACCATTTGATGTAGCAGCACTTTTCTTGTGATTTCAAGGTTGCTCTGTGGAAAAGGGAGAGTTGCAGGGTTTAGCTTTTCCCTGGAGAGCCTGTACAATCTCAGACAAGTTTTACAGTTTAGGGAGGGAAAAAAAAGTAAAAGGTGATGAAAGACAGTGCATCCTCCCAGACAAACACTCACACATTGTTGTTGTTACTTTTGCTGACAGCAAAGAGAAAATGTGATAATGTCCAATATCCGCACATCAACTGCCAGCTGGGTGTTGTTTGGTGACAAGCTAAAGTTGAGATGGCACGAGCTGCTCTATGCACTCCTGTAGATTTGTCATATAGTATGACTGGAGAATCATACAAACAAATCTAAATTATTATCTAAATTATTCGTGATGTAAGATTGTGTGGTTATCATGCAAGGTTTGTGAATAACAGTGCTACTTGAGCATTTAAGGAATTAATTTCATCTATCATAGATTTCTATTGAAAGGAAATGATATTGTTGGTTTTTAATCCTCTTTGCCTCAGTAATAAAACATCTGCTGTCTACACACAGCAGCTGATATCCAGTCTCAGGTGTGAAGTGGATTACAAAGGTTTCCACACTGATCAGTCACCTCATATGACTGATTTAACCTCTTCTTAGCTATGTGCATATTAAGTGACATTAATGACCCTGCCAGTAATTACTTTTTAGGGCCGTGTCCTTCAACTTGAATTGCGCAGACATTTTTTTTCCTCACAGAGCTTTAACACAGTCAGAAAAACACAGCAAGAGAGAGCGAGATGGAAAAAGAGTTGGATTAACTTAATCCTGTATCTTGTAAAGATTTATAACATTAAGCACAGACTATCAGTCCAAGTCACAGTAAGTGTAGGTGATCTAGGTCGTGTGACAGTCATTATCATTATCAGATAATTGGCTAGAATCTCCACCCGTCTTGGGACTGTTCTCTTAGCCGAGGACCAACCAAAATATCATTATCTTAAATGAAACTTCTTGGAAGACTAATGTGATTCCTGCCTCTCACACAGCTCTGGGTGATGGGGATATGTTTTTAAATCAAAATTTACGGCCTCTGTTTTATAGTACACGGCTGCAGTCTGTACACTATACTGTCTGACGTGACATC
This sequence comes from Selene dorsalis, assembly GCA_900303245.1. Classification (NCBI taxonomy): domain Eukaryota; kingdom Metazoa; phylum Chordata; class Actinopteri; order Carangiformes; family Carangidae; genus Selene; species Selene dorsalis. The sequence goes on from OMNW01003244.1 coordinate 22,256, forward strand.
TCCTCGCCTATGCAGAAAGAAGACATGTTGTTGGAAAGATATGATTGACACAACTCTGACACATGAGAGTTTAATTTATTTTTTATGCTTTTCAATGACTTAATTTTGTGTTCAGATTCATTTCTTACTTTTTAGTTTTTTACTTTTATTGGAGAAGTATCTGTTACAGAGGTTTATTAAAAGACTCAAGGTACTAGACACTGCCCAGTGAATTAATCAGTTGTCCTTCCACCTATCCATTGTCAACACCTTATCCTTGCAGGGTCATGGCAGGGCTGGAGCCTATCCTACCTGACACAGGGCACGGATGGGGTACACGCTGGACAGGTCGCCAGGTTATCACAAGGCTATTAGTCACCTATCAATTTAGAGTGGGAGGAAGGCCACAGACACGGGGAGAACATACAGACTGCACCCAGAAAGGCTCCAGGTTTTGAATAATCAGTTGTGTGTAATGCAACTAGATTGTTATGGTAAAGCTCTTAGTAGCTACTCATGACAAGCTAAGTGGCTGGATCAGCGGCAGCTAGGTTGAAACAGCAATACACATCAAAAAGTCAGCAGTCAAATTAAATTGCTGGTCACAAACTTATAAGATTCTTAAAATCTGGACTAAGGGCCCTTGTCTTTCTTTATCTTTGCAAATTTAAATCTGATGCAGTTGTCATCTTCCCGTCTGACTCCTATGTTGATTAAAGAAAAACAAAAGTATTAAAGAAGTAATCAAAGAACATAATTTGAAGCATGTAACTTGAATTTTGTTTGCTCTTACCATTCTCGTCAACCTCATCTCTAAAAGAAGGTGCTAGCTGTTTTCAGCAAAAACACTAATCAATAAATCCATACCGCACACTGCACCAAACAGCAGATTAAGAAAGTTAGTGACTATCTAATAAATGTAGCATTTTACAGCCAAAGAGTTTTATATTTCCCTCAGGAATTTGTTGAAGCCAAATAAACCCTGGAGTGAGAGTATGTACATGAATGCTTTCACTACTCATCCATGTGGTTTGGTTAAATGAAATGGTGCATTTGCAAGGTTAAGAAGGTTTGTCTGGACTGATGTGAAAGCTGTCCATCATACTTTGGTAAGGACCTTGTGCAAATAATTTGGCAACATGTCTGCACATCAGCAGGGGCATCCTGCTTAATCAATCAGATTGTTCAAAGCAACTGGAACTGTGGTATACTAAATGACACAGTGATATCCATATACAAGATGCCACAACGCTTGTCTCTTCCTCTGATATTATTGATGACATGTGGTTGATTTCCAGCCTAATGATACCAATAATGCTTACAATCAGTTATATCTTGATGAGCCCTTTGTCGCATCACGGAATATTGATATACGAATTACAAACTAGACTGAACATATACTCTTGGTTTGTTTGTAACATGCCAGTGTGAACAGGTTCAGCAGCACTTCCCTTGTTCCAGATCAAATGAGCTAAACCACAAGGAAATGCTAATAATGTGCTGTATCTGATGGACAGTTTGCTAACACATCTGCCACACAGACTTTAAAACTTCATAAATGCTTGATGCTTTATTTTACCACCCCAAAGCAGAGAAATGTGCAATCAGAACATGGGTTGAGATTGATTGATTGATTGATAGACGCTGAATTATAGTCTCCCAGAGTCATTAGTGTGACTGATTCCCTCTTCTCAACAGAGAGCGAACCATGACAAGCCATTTGCCTGCAGCACTGTGAAATCCAACCAGTGTTAGTCAATGAAAACCCAATACAAGATAGTTGACAATAAAAGATGGTCATAGATGCTGTTAAACCAAGCATTCATAAGTGTCCATTGAGCATTCCTCATAAAGATGACTTTGCCATGAGGGGATTTCTAGCTCAAAGTGAAACTTTATAAGATCAATAATGTCAGGGACTGTCAATAATGACTTGCTTACATGTATTGATATGCTGACAACCCAAAGAATGGCTTGTTTGTCCAAAGGCTTTCTTCAAATCAATACTCTTGTCAGTTCAGTGACATTATGTTGCCTGGTCATCACAGGACCTAATGATACGTTGCCACACAGTTGTATATTTAAATGTATTTACCCCTCTGGTGTTAGCTGTTGGACTGTTGGACTGTTGGACTGCAATCATAGATAGAGCTTCAGTCATACTTTTAGCACCTGTATGCATACGACAGATTCATTCACATGTGGTAAATTAAATCAATCAATCAGTTGACTAATCTGACATAAGCCTGCTCTGGGATCCAGATAATCTCTGATGGAAGCTTGAAATCCCTCAGCTGGAAGTGGTTACAGCATCGTTGTGTACCTGACAAGCCTGATGTTGAATGCCTCTGTGCAGCTGTTTTAGATTTAATGACACTTGGAGGGACATTCTAATGGGAGGATGTTTCCACAACAGTCAATCTTAGAAAAGCTCAAAGAATGTTTCTATAAACCCCTGATAGTTCCTTTCAGACAAGATTTCCAAAGCTGCACTGCCAGCAGTATTCATGCATGGCCTTATACATCTGATTTTAACTGTGTATGGTGGCTGTCCCCAATGAAGTAATGTGAATTATTCACAAGAGACTGACCGGACACTGAGTTAAGTTGGTGGGTCATACAATGACGGTTGACACCTGACAATGAAATGTAAGGAACATTTCAGCTCCATTTAATCAGAAAAGTGTTTTAAAGCATTCTTAGTGTAGTTCTGGTTTAATTACATTTTTCTTTTCTTGCAAGCCAGATGTGTTTCATTCAAACCAATTATAAATCACATCATATAAATTATATGCAGTAAATCGGCATAACAATTTTAGGCAGCAAATTTGGAGAAGATCCCGTATTTGTTGTGCCATCAATGCGTTATGACAAAGATGCTGTCTGAATAAACCTTATGTGCAACACAGTATGCTCTGGCATGATGAAAGGACATGTGATGAGATTTCCCAGACATGTTAAGATGATGTAAATCTTGCGAGAGGATGTTGTGTGAATGGCAATCTAATTTCTGATCGATGCAACTTCAGCATGGAAAACAGAAATATGTTTTAATGTTAGGTGTAAATGAAATCAGACTAAATCATATTTACACAGTGACTGCATCATGGACATGTCTGAATTTGATTTCATAATAATATTCAGCAGGTCCAAATATCAGTGCAGGCTTCATTTAATCTAGAACCCATCGCCACCAGTCACTTTCCTAGTACATCTCATCCCTTTTAAATACTCCTTTTTTTATCTTGATCTAAACATGTGCTAGGATTATCTGAGAATGTCACAGACAGAAATTATTCCCCGTCACATGATTGTTCCCCAAGTTCACAGTGAGCTTTGCCAGACTTAATTATGAAACTGTGAACTTCAATGGGAGAAAGCCTGACATCTTGTCAGTTTAGAACTCATTTATCATGACAGTTAAAAAAAAAAGAAAAAAGGAACAGAGCAAAAAGGAAGGAAGGAAGGAAACAGAGAGGATGAAAGAAAGGAAGAAAGGAAGGAGAGAGTGAAAAGGAAGTGGCTCTCCACGGATGGCTTGTCATCTGAGGTGAGACTGAACAGAACAGAGGTAAACAATGGATGTTTGGTAAAAGGCAGAAGCAGTCAGTCAGGCAGTAATAAAAAAAAAGAAAGAAAAAAGAGGGGGAAAAAAAATCTGCCCCAAGTCTTTCTGAGGGGAAGCTGCCAGTCTCCATTTGTCTGAGCGTGCAGCACACTCTGTCACCTGCCATAACTACCCATCAACTGCCTGCCCCAACAACCCTCTGTAGTTGTGTGGTGGATTTTGTGCATGTGTGCTTGTACTTTATATATGTGTATCTATACATGGATGTTTGTGTACGTGTGTGCATGACGTGGTCCAGACAGGTGCGAGGGCTTTTCTTTTTTCTTTTTTTTTCAAGTGTACGAGAGAGACACAGGTACTGATACCAGATGACAGCCCCGACTGTGGTGAAGCTTGCTGAGTGTTGACCTGCTAAGATGTCTGCGCCTATGCAAGGTTTCTGTCTGCCGAGACCTTCACTAACTGATGCTTAAAGACAAAGACAGTCGGCTTGCATCCCCTGAAGTTCAAGTGTTTTGTCAGTGACTGCACTACAGAAAAATAAATTCAAGTCGGTGTTTAAATATTAAGCACAATCTCACAATGTAGAATTTTAACATATCAGTACGTACATCACTTAGCTCCTTTCGATATCTACTTAGGCTCCTAAAACATATTTGCATAATGTTTAGGCAACTCAAATCACCTTCTCGTCTGACCTCGTCTGAACCTCTGCCAAGGAGGTTGTTTTCCCTACTTGCAAAAACTCAGAGAGCTCAGTGAATAAATAGGGTTGATGGTGTTTTTGTTCTTTTCTTTTGCATCATGGTCCTTGGATTTTTTTTCTGGAAAAATTAACAAAAAGGTGGGAAAAAGACAACGTCCTGTATCAGTAAAGTAAAGTCATGAAAATGAGTGCAAATCAGTTCGGTATTTATTGCGTAATCCTACTGACAAACAAATAACAAACAGACACAGGTGAAAACTTAATCTCCTTAGCAGAGATAATAAGTCTGTCAGGAAAGTTTGACCTTTTTTGGATACACCATGAGCAACATCTGATGTCATGTTGCGCATGGTATGACTCGTTTGTAAACACAACAGCAGGACGCAGTTGCAATTAGATGCAAATTTAAAGAACGACTGTGGTCAGTGGTCACCTCGGTGACAAATACATCGGACTTCATGTGACTGCTTAACAATACAAGACACTAGGTGTTTTGAGAAGTGGCCGCTCTTAATGTGAAGTAGCAACAGCAGCAGAAAATGTCAGCAGTGACTTAATACAACTGCCTGTGGGAGACAATAGGAAAATAATTTGAATCCAGAGATGGAAAATATATAAAGACTTTATAAAGACCATAAAACGCAAATACTATGTTTGGCTATTGCCGACAAAAGACTGCCTAATTACTATTATGGTTATGGATAGACAGTGATCATGTTTAAATATATTAAACGAGAACATAATGGAACATGGAAGCAACATTTCCGTCAATAATGCATTTGAGGATATAATAGCTATTAACCTCATCTTTATTGAGAACAAGGTTGCATAATACACACCGGTTTATATTCTGCTTTTGAGAAATCGGGCTTGGCTTGTTGCGTCACACCTGTCCTTCACAAAAACAAAACAGACTGAGCACATTCACACCAGTCCTTCGTATTCACAAATATGGATCTAGAATGACAAGAACAGAATGACACTGAAAAAAAAGGCTTCTACCTTTTCCTGTATATGTCCAGTGTTTTCAATCACATCTAACCTCTAAAAAAGTTCTGGATTTTAGTTTTGGATTATATAATTTTTTTTTTTTTTACCCGCTGGAAACTTTTTAGCAGCTGGAAAATGAATTTACAATAGGTTGTGAGATTAAAGGTAAACATAAATGCCCATTTCCATGACTCACATACACAGTATTTCAGTGTCAAACTCCTGTCTAGATGTATATCAGATTCTTCTGAAGTAAAAAAAAGAATACCTCCAGCAACCAGCCTTAAGCCTTATTATAGTGTTTTCTTTCCCTGTATCCGCTTATAATATTAGACGTCAAATTGTGTTCACCCACTTGTTTTGTTTCTGTGAAGGACAGCAATTCCAGGTGCAGCGAGGAGCGATGCAAATCAATCATTTTATTCTGAGAGAGATAATTTATGATGTGCTCGAAGGGTTACGGATTCAATCTCCACCATGTTCCCACTGTCATGTCCCATGTTTAGGCCTGTCATCAGTCTTCATCAGGCGCCCCGCTCCAGTCCTGCCACCCCTATCTCCAGAGTCACGATTTATCCCACAAATAATTGATTATGACAGGTTGCATGCAAACAGAGAGGGAGCTAAATGTGATTAATCACTTTGTTCGATTAATTACAGCTGATTATGCATTTTAGGTGCCAATCTCACAGCAGATGACCACTGGAGAGGTGCCCATATATTCATTAGACCTTCACCTGGGATTGACCGTCCTGTATGTGAAACAATCACACAGTATGAGTCACGATGGCAAGGGTTGTTCATTTTCTTTCAGGGGAAAATGTTCAATTTCCCCCCTTTTCAGTAAATTGAGTTCAGGAGAAAGGTAACATATTAATATAATTTTAAAAAAGAACAATTTAACTTTTTTTGACAATAATTCTTGAATTCTTTGAACTGTGTTTTACTCCACTAAAAGTCTAGGAGCAAAATGTGGAAAGCTTGTTGCCCCCTTTGACTTTCTTTAATATTCAAAGTAATACAATACCATTCCCACTGAAAATTGCAAATCAGATCACATAAGCAGGTTCACAAAAAAGCAATTAAGATTCAGTGAAACATGTAATTTAATCAGACAAAAAAAAAAAGGAAATATATTAAGGTTAAGAGTGAAGTATTCAGCCCTTCTTTTTTGCTTATTATTCAAATGAAGTCACCATGCAAATGGTGGTCTTGACAAGCACACACCTGTCTGGAGTGACAGACAGCACCGACTCACTGAGGAGACAAGCAAATAAGCGAGGCCAGGCTCAAATCATGCCTCTCAAGTCAGCATGTCTCCAGCAACATGATCATGAAGAAGATTCTACCGAGGCGAGGTTGTCAAGCAGTCACTTGTTTCATTGCTTTTTCATTGAGAATTCTGCTGCAACGCTCAACATCAATTAAGCCTGCCTCACGACAATCTATATCAGTAAAACGTGTTCTTGTCGGATGAGGCATTAAGTCGATTCCTTCCAAATTACAACAAATTAAAGGAAAATAGACAACAGCTGCCCATATGTAAGGAATAGCTTCACTAACTTCTAATTGTAACAATAGACTACTGAGGACGGTTAATTTGATGAGCATCAATTCTTCAGGGGGAATTTACATCCTGTCCGCCTCTTCAGAAAGCTGTTTCTTATTCCTCTTAAGAGAACAAACAAAGCCGTACCTGCACAGGATAATAAAAAGGATTTTAAATTCATAAGTGCGTTGAGCTAATATCCCGTGTTGTGTTCTATATATTGTTTTGACTCCCACACAGAAGACAACAGGGAAGTCTCCTACATCAATTTTGTTTGTGTATATTGTGTGTACTGCAACTTCTCTCTACTAGAGACTTAATGCTGCTGCGTAGATCTGTACACTTTCCATTAATCCTTAAACACTTCCTCGCTGTATCACTGCCATCAGCCAGAGAGGGCATCGGGAGTTCATGGCATGAACGGACAGCAGCAACAAAACTCTCGGAGAAGGACGCCTTGGGCTATAAATTAAGAGGTTGTTGAGAGGATAAGGAAAAAGCTGAATGCCTGTCGTCTCTTGTGAATGCTCCAGACTGCTGATCTAGTGAGTCTGTGAAGTCTGTCTTGAAGTCGAGTCCTATTCCTCAGTGTCTGTCACAAGGAGCCAATACTTAGTCCCATCACTATGATAGATGGAGGTATAATCGCACGCTGACACTCTTGACTGAGAATCGCACTTGTAAAAACACTTGAGTCAGCTCGATTGATCATGCGTTTTTTGGAGTCTGGATACTTGAGAGAACTTAGTTTGTGACAGTTTTCCTTTCTAAGGTCACGCTGTTTCTGCTAATGGGCGCTTCATCAAGACTGACCCACCTTAGAGGCAGCTGGCTGTATGATAAGAACAAGTTAAGGTTAAAAGGATTTTGTCAGATTGACCTTCTGTCCTGCCGCTGCATACATCTGCCAGCTCTAGACAGAGTTATAGATTCAGTGGAATGACAACGTGAAGACTGGAGCTGTCCCGTATGAAATATTACAGCTTCTAAAGCAATGATGAAGGGGAACTGAACAATTCAAAAGATTGTAGTGAGCAAGATGGCTGCAGTGAATCATTCTTGTTTGACAACTCTTTATCGATCCATCAGTCAGGCTTTAGATAGAAAGCACTTTTTGTGCAACAAAGCAATCCAAGGCTTTTAAAAAAATCAAAGACTTTTAAACACAATCTGTAAGAGATCTCTTTCAATGCAAGCCTGTCCCTGAGAGGAAAAACAGATAATCAAAAAATATATTAAAACAAATCTATAGACAGGAAATTAACCATTTACACATGTGTGTGTTACTAGCATTATCATTGAAGACTTAAAACTGCTACGACCAATGTGTTCATGGCAACCGTTGGTCAGTGATGTGTGATGAGAAGGGATCAGCCATAGACTGTACATATAAGGATGGTTGCAGCTCACAATAGTTTCATCATGACCATCTTGGCAGTACCTGAACTTTAAGCCTTATTCAAATCTAAACACGTGAGTTATATAAGAAAATAATACCCCCCCATACAGTTGTTATCCTTTCAGTTTCCCAACTTATGTATGTTTATGAAGTAGATTCCAAAGATGTATGATATACACACACATTTGCTCAACATAAATTCTGGGCCCTGTCTTACACCTGGAGCACAGCAATGCAAAACACAACAAAAGTGTCTTTCACTATTTTCAAACAGACACAGTAGTCATTTTCCTGTGCAGTTCCCATGATGTTTAAATAGCAAATACCCCTATGCCTACCTACGCACCCATGGGTGTGTTGCTCTTGATCGACACAATCCTGGTCTTAAGTCAGTGGTGCAGTATTTCACTGTTATTATATGGCATATTGTCAAGAGAGTAGGATGTGCCCTAGTAATGTGATGTGCCAGAGTGCACAATATCTGCCTGTTACGCACAAGCAGAGCGAGCTAAAAACACACTTACATGCTGGGAAAAGTCAGGTGGCACATTGCAGCACAGCCTGCAGAGGGTCGGAGCTTCTTTGACAACACAAAACATCAACACACAAAATGTCACAATGTGTCAGTGATGTCCCTGATACGAAGCTCTGCAGAGCAGCTTCTTTCTTGCTAAATCGTCCACAGTATTTCCATTCATCACCTAAATTTTTCCACAACTTCATAATGAAATGGAGATGTATTCACACATTCTTATTATATAGCATCAAACATTTCTTACGTGATTTACTTCTCAGTAGAGCTGTGAGCAGTGCATTGATCCTCTCAGCCTCTGAGACTGAACGGAGCTACTGTGTGAGGACTGTGCTCACTGGTCAGTGATAATATGTGATCAACTAATCACTAGTATAATCTGTGCCATTGTAATAGCAATACACCAAGGTGCAAGGATGTGTGGCTCTTAAAGTGAATGGGAGATGGCACTGTGATTGGTTTATTGGATCTTAAGCAAAAAATCTCTCAGTAATTAATAGATGGAGGACAACCCTTTTGAACGGTGCAGCGACTGTGTGTTCTGCTGGTGAAATAGCAAAAAAAAAGACATGGATACACCCTAAAGAGTGTAAGTTCATCTTGCAGGGACGTGACTTTATTCACACCACCTTGAGCATTTCTCTTCCTCCGCTTGACTTTCCACAGACATCTAAAATCTATTTTACATTCTGCCTGAACACACCTCTAGCATCTCATAACCATCAGTGGGCTTCAATACAGTCCATCAACATAATGCGTGAAATGCAGTGAATTCTAAGTTGGCCTGCTCAGGCGTATGGGAATGTTTTAAGTTTATATTTGTAGATGGCGAAACCCTCCAGACGTCAGGAAATGCAAAGATATCTCTTTTTTTCAAGGGCCATTAAATCAGTCTGTTCTAAGACTTGTGTAAATCTTGTGATCTACCATCTATGGTTTCAGGGTGAATGGTATCTTTAACAGCGCAGTGTAAATAAAAGGCTGATCTACACAATGCGAGATCATATCTCAGCAATGCTGGCACTGTTCAGTTGTGTATTTGCACATATAGATGGCTTTCTCCATGCTCCCTCTTTTAGATAACAACAGGAAACAACATTTTCTGCAAACAATACTCTCATTCTTTATACTCTCTTTACTTTTTGTAATTGTGATGTGAATTATATTATAATTATATAACATCCTGAAGGCATCATATAATCAGACTCTGTGCTCTATTATAACGTTTCTCCCAGAAGCATCAACATGCAGCATAAAAGTGTCAGCACGGTGACCCATTGCTTGTGATTTGTGGTGTCTCATAATGGCGGTGGCCACTAATGATAAAGGAGAAAGTCTTGCAGTTGCAGAGGACCATTTTTATCCTCAATTAGAAATCAGGGTGCATTTGCAAAATGAAAGCAGGCATTTATTTAAGAGCATAAAAAGTCAGATCAAAGGCAAGTAGGAAAGCAGCGCAACATGATAAACACAACAACTAGTCAACCTTTTGATCCCAGAGAGATCTTTGAAAATACAATTAAAAACTAGCAACAAACCAACATGTCAATCAGAACTTTTTGTCTTTGAAATCCAGGAAAAAAAAAAGAAAAAAAGAATCCTTGCTGTGAGGAAAATGTGCTTTGTAATAACTCACTGAGGAAAGAACAGAACAAGCATATTTATAAACTTACTTTGGTTTTACTGGATAACCCCTGTCTGTTTTTAGCAAAGTGGTACCATTTCAGTTGTTGTGTTTTCTTTGTAACAGAGCTCTTTGCTATTTCTGCACCAAGCTTGAAGCATCATTTATTATTTCCCTGTTTGGTCGTCATTGCTAATATCTATATAATCCCAGTCAAGGGTGAAACAAGTTGGTGAAAACTTAAGCCACCTAAGACAAATAACATATTACTGGGACTCATGACACAAGTGTTTGACTCATCAGATTAATAAAATCATTAAACTGTATAAAAGCCCTTGCCATTCAACTTGGGTCCCCACAGTGTTTCACCTTGTCAGCTTGGCAGCGAAGGGCCCTCTGTCTCTTTGAGAAATGAGAGGAGGTTAGTCTCGGCTCTTGCAGCTCTCGTCGAGCCCCACCGTCTGCCCGTGCGCCTGCCTCGCTCAACGCCATTGATTACCTGATGCAAGCAAAAGCCAAGTTTGGCGCTCTGATCATTAATCCTGCCGCAGACTCGCTCTTAAACAACGTTCCGCATGCTTCTTTCCCCTTCCTCCCCATATCTGGCATTTATTGAAATCATGAGGGCATGGGCTAAATGAGGCCCAAGTGATGGAGGCTTTGCTGAGAAAAGGGGGTGGAGCTTGCCATGAAGTGACCGGAGCTCAGGGTTCTCACAATATTTAAGATATGAGTAGGAAATCAATATGTTTTAAAAGGGGAGAGTCCCTTCTACATCCTCCATAAATAACCATTTACCAATACTTGTCATATTGTACATACTCTATAAGATGACAACATTCCCTCCCTATTAGATTTTTTTCAGTTCACATGTTATTAAATCGCTCAAATGTTGATGCTTTTCTATGAAAATTATAAAACTGTTGTAAAATGAATGTGAAATCAATAACAGTGTTGTATACAGTGTTAATTACTTATCAATACACTTATGATATATTAGGATGATATTACAAAAGTGATAAAAATTGACTGAAACATAAACAGAAATAAATGTGAGCAGGCTGACAACATCTACAGAGAATCATATTCAAATGAAGACACTGAAGATAGAATAGAAAATGAATGAGTCAGTATCTACACTGTACTTGTTGTTTGCACCACTGAAATGTGAGGAAAAGGAAAAAAATGCTCCATAACATCCTGTCAAAATGTCCTCATGAGATGCAAATGTAGTAAGCTAAAACTGTTCAGGTCTAAAATATACAGACTGCTCCAACCAATATTCATCACGACCAATAATGTTTTGTATAATTACTCCAAGACATGTGTCACTTGTTCTGCAGTAACAAAGAACCTCCTCTTAACTTTCCTAAGAGAGCTCTGGTGTATTTTAAATTTTTATAGCTTTGATAAATTGATAATTGGTTGTTGTCGTTTTTTTCTTTCAGCATTTTGATAAATATATGCTCAGACATGAGCATTCTCACTGAGGTGCTAGAGATTTTCAAAAGCCCAGACTTTTATTTCAGCATTTCTTCAAAGTCAAAACCTGTTTGGGACTCTTACCTGCTGTCTTTGTGAAGAAAAAAAAATATATAAAGGCAAACCATTATTTTTAGAATTGCTCCTTTAAACCCCTGGGAGAGCACCTCAGACACATGAAGCATCAAAACTGCAGCCTTGTTGCATGTCCTCAAAACCGCAGTCAAATATGATTTCTGTGACACCCACACAAAGTGTGGAAGAGACACTGACTGCGAGGAAATTTCACACTAGGTAATTATCTACTGTTTTCTTTGCCTTTGGGGGGAAGGTGGGCGAGGACAGCTGTGAGGGGGGGGTTGAGAGGGAGAATGAGGTCTCCCTTACACCCTTACATGTGGAGGGTGAAAATTACCCAGGCTCCTCCATGGGCTTGGAGAGGCAGCAGACCTCATCAAGCAGCAGGTGAGCGCGTTTTTGCATCTCTCCCTCAATGTCGTCCAACCCAGTATAAATAGAACAGTATGGCGGCGCAAGTCACATCTCATTTGGTGTGTTGTGTTTTAGAGCACCTCCACTGAGACGCCAGGCACTGAGGGCGGCTGGAGTAAAGCAGAGCTTTGCTAATGGACGGGAGCCAGGGGCATTGAATTTACACTACCCGCACAGGAACCATTGTTTTGGGCCCTTCAGCTGGACCAATGTCTGCACAAACTCACACTGAGCAACATCCAGGACTTTGCCACATTTCCTTTTGTGTTAGTGTGTTAGCCAAGTGTGGGGACCATCTCAACAATCTGAAAGATACCAGTCTTAGTCATGAAATAGATTGGTGTGGATTGGATTGGCATGTACCCAATGTTTTATGATCTTTCACACACAATGCAAAGGCTAATCCAACAATGGCTGAACACTGAAGTTTCATTTTGATCTTCCATCTGTCGAGACTCTTAGTGATCAGTGGCATCGGACCCCGGCTTGACACCGTCATCTTGGTTCATACCATCTGATTTTTATTGGTAAATTGAGCTTTAACACAGCATCTGACCAAAAGAAGATTAACTTTGCTCAAGATCTGTCTCGATCTAGACAACAAGGACAACTCTTCTCTCTGTTAGGTCTGGTCTGGTTTCATTGCTGAAGTGCTGGTGATGTTGCTCCACAACCAGAAAAAAACAAGAAGTTAAGAGGGACTGATGAAACATGTGTTTTTCTCAGCTTGATAATCTGATAAATGATTATATTTAACTGTTTTAGAAGAGAAAAAAGGCGTTTAAAGGTTAATCAGATGAAAACCAAGCAGTAAAATCAGGTGTAATTTTGTGCATTGTATTGTTTTATGTTGTTGTGTTATGTTTTGTCACTGACATGCAATCTCAGAAAGACTGTAGTTTAAGGTTTCATACCATTGAAGCTGCTTGCAATGTGTCATCTTTTGAGTTAGAGTTGGCCTATTTTTGACACACCTTCAGGTCACTAAAACCACCGCTCTCTTACACTGAACTGTCAACAACAACAAAAAATGCATCATAAAATTAGCTGTGACATTCTCCAGTGCTCAGGAGCTACTCTCTAACTTTGCCTGCTGTTTGGTGGTGGGATGCCAGTGCACAGTGGGTTCATCAGAGCTTTTTTCACTAACAATCAGCTGCTGGAAAACAGGTTTATGAGAGTGAAGAGACTGAACCAAAACATTAAAGATGTGGTGCCATAAAACCTAAACAATGAGTCAAAAGCCACAAAATGCTTTACAGAGCTAAAGGGAAATTGTGATAGTTCTCTGTGTGTTTCTCACAATTACACTTTTACATATACAAAGACAGCTGACAGCTGAAGGCCTTACATTTTCACATTCAAAATGCATTTACTGTCACATTGTATTATAACTTCTTCATTGTACGTGTGGAAACGTGAAAATATTATTATCCAGTGAGGAAGCCAGAACACAAATGTCTCATTCACTGAATTGATGAAGTTTCACAGCAGTGGCAGCGTCAGCCGGACAGGTGCACGCTACCACATGCATTTAAGATTTAATTCATCAAGGTATTTGGACCATCTGTAACCACAGCAAATTATGTTTTTGTCAGGCAGATATTACAACAATATACAATATGGATGCCAGCTCGAAGCTGTGTCGCACAACAAAAAGATCTAAAAAAAAAGAGGATTCTTTTTTTTTCTCTGCAAAATTTTGTGAATATTCAACAGTATATTATTTTAGCTAATAGATGAAAAAAAGCAGCCCAGAAGGATCAACACACTGCAAAAGCCACAACACAAGTAGTCTGTCTGTTCATCAGCTATAATAGTCCCTCTGCAACCATGTCCGCTCTTTCCAAGTATAGATGGACCGCTGCTCACTTCTCTTATGGATTTTGTTTCATTAGTGTTCATTTCTTGGCTTTTGTATTTGTGTTGTAACTTTTGCATTTTGTTGACCCATCTGTTCCACCGGATTTATCCATTTCTGTAGAAAAGGTTAACAGCTGGTCCACATTCCAGTTGCAGCCTCATCCTGCACTGTGACATTAAAGGGATGCATAACCAGCTTTACTTCCTGCTGAACACACATATAAACACACACACACACGTGCATTCTTTCAGACTTCATCAGATAAACACCACACCCCTCCTTTATCTGTATGTATAGCTGTGAGCCAGTGGGGGTTAATACCGTCAGCCTCCTTCATTAGATATACAGTAGGTGCAGGATAGAACAGGAGAACAATAGAGGACTCGCCAGCATCTCGAGAGGCTCCCAGCAAAACATGGATTAGGTGGAGATTATTAAATGTCAGCTCTTAAGACGAATACTTTTTACAGCATCAAAGTAAATCAATACTACTTATCTTTGATAAAAGAGGCAGGGTAGATGTGCCAGCATAGCAGTGTGACAGCTCTTTCTTTCTCCCTACTCAAAACCTTTACTAATCGAATTGGAAATTCCCATAGGAATGTTTTCAAAATGCATTATAGTGCCTTTTCTGATTTTTACATATGTATGTGTTTTGCTTCTTTGTCATATTAGTGAGCATAAATCACTCTTTTCTTTTCAGTCTTCTTCTTCCGCTGCTTGAATTTCACTTTTTGTTTCCCATTTACCAAAAAAAAAAGAAAAAAAAGAAAGAAAGAAACTCTTTATAAATCACATTTGAAATTCTGCTGGCAGGTTTCTAGCAAAGAAGCTCAGAATCAGTCATTTCTGGGAGAAAAAAAACTGTTTGAGAATATTATTGGGCAGTTCATAATCTCTTCCTCTTTTTGTCTGTCTTGCCTGTCTCACTGCTTGGCTATAGATATCGGTGATAGTTTCAGGTGTGCCGCATTTATATATCTCTCTCTCTCTCTTTCCCTCTTTCTTTCTCTCTCTGTGTCTGGTCCTAATACCAATGATTTCTCTAAACATTCTGTTTCATGCTGAAAAATCCATTTTCTCAAAGGGGCCAAGATTGACATCTGCAAATATTGATGGTAAACAAACCAATCAGAGCAGCTCTGTCGATAGCTATATGGAGCCTGCTCACGGACCTCATATGTGCTGCGCTTGATCCCACATTACTCCTGCAATGATGGGCAAGTGCCTCCACCCAAGGAGTCTGTGTCATTACTACACCTTTGCTCTATCCACGTATGTATGTGTGTGCATGCGTGCGTGTGTATGTGTGCATGCACTCGTTTTTGTAAATTTGTTGTGCACCCTCAATGCTGTCTCAGTGCCTGCATCCAAATCATAATTACAATGTAATATCACGCGTAAGGCAGTGCCCCTGCTGTTGTTTCACTTTCTCCTCCTCTTCCCTTCTATGAATATCAAATGCTCTCATGCTGAGCTCTGAAAGCTGCACAGCTCTTTCGAAGTCACACAGATGGAGTGTGTGTGTGTGTGTGTGTGTTTTTGAGGAGGGGGTATAGTTGGATTGTACTTTCCTCCTCTGGCTTTGACAGGAAAAGGTAGCGGCAGGACTTCGATTTTTTTAAAAAAAGTACACTGTTGTATCCCTCTGGTCTGTTGTTACCCCCCTGTCCAAGCAAGACAGCCTTACATCCCACTCTGCCGTGTCCTGTGTAGGGTGCACATGATATTTTTTATTCATGTCACAAAAAGCCGCAGTTCAATCACAAAGGCTATCTCAGATGCAGTGTGAGCCCATGTGCCAGAGTCTTGGCAGGGCTGTGGTATAGAGTAGATAAAGCCTGTGAGGCTGTAGCTATGCCAGCGGCGTTGAAAAGAAAAGAGGACATCTGTCAAACACTCAGTCAAAAGAACCATTCTTTGTGGAAAACTGATGAAATACTTCTATGCTGATGAGCCATAACGCTGTGGCCACTCACCGCTGAGGTGACTAACATTGTTTATTTTTGAATAATGGCACACGCACTAGTCTGGGATGTGTTACATGTGCATTGGTTCTTCTAATAGTGTTGAAAGGCCTCAGTGACCTTGACAATGGCTAAATTTGACACAGGGTTGCAGCATCTCAAAAAATGCAGTAGATACTTATAATAACAGATAGAAAAAGTTATCACAATAACAATGTATCTCACCCTGCTCTCTGCAGTTGGTCAGATGAAGAAGGGTTTCCATATTGGTCTTGAATCAGTTGCTGTTATTGTCCACCATGAATTGCATCGTGTGCATGCCATTAGTTGTACCAATGCATTATCTCCACCATGTGCAGTTTATTTCTTTTGATTTGAGTTTTTCTTTTCTTTTTCTTTTTTTGTTCCATCAGAGAATCGATTCTCAAGCGATGGTTTGACAGATGTTGTCTTTTCAACGCACTAACACAGCCGAGAAGAAAGTAGCACTTTTCCTCCACTTCACAGTGTTTATTGAGTAAAGCGCTAATTCAAAGAAACTGCCTCCAGCAGTAATATAAACAGATTATCTGTCAACTCTGGGCTGGGGTCTCTTTTGTCTATGAATGAGAATCAACAAACACATAGTAGGTACACATTCTGCTCTGCAGGCAACAAACAGATGCAAACACAAACAAATTCAGCAATGTCTGAGGGCTAGATAATATCGTTTTCTAGCAAATGGAGGCATGTTTGACTTTGTTAAAGTGGCGATTGACGGACAGGGGAGATATTTTTATAAAGGGAGCTTAGTACTATTAATAATATTTAAATCATTTGTTCACACGTTCAGACATTTATTTATTTGGTCGTAATAACCGTTTAACGCCTAGTGTATCATATTTGATACATACAGTTTTTGAGACCTCTATATCATCAGTGTGACATTTTTCTTTTAAAAAATCTTATGTATAAAACATATGTTTTATCACATATATTGTGAGCAATGGATGTGTCTTCAGCCCAATGCTCTACACACTATTCATCTGAGACTGTGTCGCCTCACACAAGGACAAACTGTGCTGAAGTCTGATGACAACCCAAGTCTTTGGTCTGATCACTGGTTGTTATGAAGCAATGCACAGGAAGGAGAGGGCAAGTCTGGTGTCATGGGCAACAGCAACCCCTCACTCTTAACGCATAAGAACAAGGAGATGATGGTGCAGAGGGAACCTGATCAAGGCCTGACAGTTGTTGAGCCTGTGGTAGAGATGGTCAGCACATACCTGGATGTCCATGTCAATAATGACCATGACCATTTGGACATGTAATATCATTGAACAGTGACTTTAGAGGCTGAAAAATAAAGTCAACACTGAAGTAACAAAGACTGTGCTTCTTCGAATGGTCCCTAGAGTCTGGCTCCAACACTGAATATATCCCCATACACTCTCATGTTAAAATGTCAAATTAAAGCAGAAATAAACAGAATTACAGCCTGGCACAAAAAAGTTGCTAATTTTCCTCCCCCCATGACAGCTATACAAAGGGTCCAGTCACTTTGAGTGACAGTTGGCTCCACTCATGTGGAGTCAGGTACCGCCAAGACGGCAACAGTGAAACAGCCTCCTCAAAACCCCCTTTTTGGACACCATGGGTGCCACCTCAGAGGCTTCTGCCACCTTGATATACAGTCTATGAGAGTGCAATAGTAGCTGCAACAGTAGCTGTGTAGTTCCCGAGGAGATGGATGTGCTGCATGTCATGGAGAAGATAGATAGCAGGGGGGTACACCTGTGCTATCAAAGACTCCACCCCCAACACATTTTCACACTCATGCCCCCTGGCATATAGAGGCAGTTCTCCAAATTTTTAACTGAATGGCAAAGTAGGAGTTAAAGTGAAGGTTCCGGCACCTTCGATGAATAAGTAAGTAAATCTGTGCCTGCGCTGAGTGAGTGAGACAAACACACTTACACACACGCACAGATAGGAGACCCCAAGCTGAACATCACACAAGATAATTCTCCTTTTAACTTCATTGCTGCAGAAGAATTCTTGTCTCACTTATTCATAAAACACATTAAAAGAGTCCCAACAGTGACCTCACATTGAAAGTCACTTAGATCTTTTCCTGTTGACATACTCATACAAAATCAGAGTCAACCTGGCCCGCTTAGCATTTGTATACCTGTATAACTGTGACAGAGCATGATTGGATGTAATTGCATAATTGTACCATGCAGTGCACCTGTGTCTATCTGCATTCATTATACTCTAGACTTTGTGAATTGTATGTAGCATTCTTCTGATAGTTTATTCCTTTTTTTCCTTTAAAATTTCACTTTTATGCCTCAAGTTTCTGTGTTGATCAGTGGCATTCAGAGTAGAAGGACAATCGAATTGTACAAGGTAACTTGTGTTACCTGCATGCTCTGGTTCAACTTCTGACTCGTCACTACAGGATGGACACCTTTCAATACAGCACAAAAATGATACAGTACAATATCCACTTGTAACATCTATTCCACAGTGACTTGTAGTGTGAGACAGAATGGTGACTTTATTTAACTGAACACTGAATGGCAACATAGTTTTCTCTGCTATATATTACCCAGGTCTGGCTTAGTCCTATGGCAGCAGGTGCACAAAACCGTGCAGATTCATGACAGTGTACACACAAAAGGAATATGCATCTGCATTCTTTTCGGCAGAATTATCAAGCCATGCATTTGCATGGTTCTGTTTTTTAAATCTCATTCATTAAGAAATTGAGCACATGTGCACAAGCCTCATTTCCACTCCCACAATCAGCCATGAATGGATGAAGACTCTCCCATAATCCATCAGTTTGCATTAAAAAAAAAAAAAAAAACTCCACCAGGAGGCATGGAAAAGGAAGACGAGACAGAAGCACAGCTTCACAGATTGTGAAACTGAGGCAAAGACATCCATCGGTTTGATTGATGTGAAGCATCATTGGTAAAAATAAAAGTACATGTTAAAATAGTATTCAGTTTACAGAATATTCACAATAAATAATTAATTAATGCTGAGAGAAACAAAGTATTTCCCTTTATGAATTAAAAAAATGTTATTATTGTGACCACCAAAAATTAAGTTGATTATTATTATTTTTATGTCAAATTATGCGTATCTTCACTTCAGTCTCAGTAATTAAGGAATATGCAATGTCACACATTCTGTATTTACACCAGTTTATGTGTGGGAATTGGTGTACACATGGTTTTTGTGCATACACATCATTTATGCAGCCAGCCTCTGAGCTGTTGACAGGTTTTTATCCTCATTAATAATAATAACAATAATATCTATTAAAGGATTGCATTTTCTCAAATTATCTCTATATGCCATAACAGAAAAGAAATGTCTTTAGTTTTCTGATTTCAATAAAGTGACTGCAGCAGCTAGTTTACCATATTCTGTGACTGTAGGACAAAAACTGAACCTTACAGGATTCAGTTATGTGACAGAGATGCTGCAGTGTGAGTCACAATCCATTTGGCTGCGATTCAGTAGAAAATGCCAGAATATCGAATCAGATTAATCTAATGAGGAACATTATGAGGGAAAACATTTGCACTGTACTTGGCTGCATCCATATAAACATTTTGGCTATAATTTATTGCTCAGCCTGCTTCAGCTTTATAATATGTTTGGTTAAAGCCAACATGTCAATAATTATGTGTGTCTGTGTCCCACATAAAGCTGAGTAAGTAAAAAACTATTAAAGAAGCACACATTTCATACATACATGGTTGTTCCTCTGACACTACTCACATTAGCATTCTTCATTAGATATGGTAGATATGGAAAAAAATAAATCAATCCAGCAGCATTCTGCACATTAGTAAGGTGCCTCTGCTTCCTGCTGTCTCATGGGGATGAGTGAGATGATGGCTGCAAATTAATTTGTGACACTCTGAATTGATTTTCTAATCCCGCATGGTATTTGATAAATAACCCTTCAAAAATGAACACCTCAGACGATAAATACAGTTATTATCTCTTAGAGGGATAATTAGTGCTTCCTGCAAAGACAGAGCACCCTTGGTACCCTGCTTCATCGCGGCAACCCCAAAAGTAGCACAACTAATAAAAGCTTCATTATTCAGCGACCCACAAACAAAAGAAACGTTACATCTTTCGACATCAAAGTGTGACACGGCGCGGCAGGACACAGGTGGCGCAGGTGACAGACACAGTAACAGCAGCATCTTCCTCACAAGGTAGTTCGGTATCAGCAGTAATATTTAGCCAATTATGAAGTTGAACTTACCTGAGGGCAGTTACTGACAAGTAAAAAAGTTTTGGACATTGTTCTCAGACTGTTTATCTGCACTAGCCTCTTCACTCTCATTAATGGGCTTATTTACAGTGTGCATGTGCTCCAGGTGTTAATTGAGACATTGTTTATTTGTTGTTGTTTATTTCTTGGCACCGTAAGGAAGGAGTTCAATGATCTCCAGTAGTTTCATTAACTTTTGTGAAGTGGGGATTTAGGGACCACCTGAAGGTCTTTCATAGATTTCAGTGGAGAATCAGCAGGGGAAAAAAAGAGAAAAAAAAAAAGAATTGTGTTTTGATTTGACTCATTAATTACAAGACTGCAGCTCTGTAAGTGTCTTAATGATGCTGGTCGGTCACGCACTTTGGTCTAAACTAAAATATCTCAACAAGTACTGGATTGATTGATTGCTGTTGGCTGCTGGGCATTTCCTCTGGCATCACCAGTTGGTTAACCTTTTTTATTATTATTTCTTTATTTTTTATTTTCTTTTGGTGAATTGGCCACGAACTTGATAAAAATATTCTGCTTAGCCAGATGATGTATCCTTGTTCTTCTCTAGTGCCATTATGAGGTAAGCATTCGTGTTTGTGAGTGAAATCTTGTGGCAACTAGTGGTTTAATTTCCATGAGATGTGATAGAGGGCTCTAATTTCGTACCAGGCGCAGGCAAGGTGCAAGGTGGCGCAAGGTGGTGAACCCAGCGCGGTGCTAATTTCGTCCCACGCAATACCGCATGCAGTCAATTTGGCAGACCAAGGTGCGCCAAGATGGGTGTGGCACAGCAGGGGGGGAGGTGTCGACAGCTTCAGCTTGGCGCAGTGACAGTTTCATGCCAAAAGGCTGCGCCAAAAATGCGCTGGAAGCTCTCCAACCTGGTCCTCTTTCAGCGCAAGGCGGAGCGCAGCTGGTCGAGTGGTTATTTGGCTGACCGACGCACAGTGCGCACATCTCACCAAAACCTCACAGGCTGGTTTCCAGAGTGCCAGACACATTTCAATGCAATAAATAATCACAACAACCACTATTCAATGCAACTGTCTGAATCAGCACATAAATGTATATCTTTATCGACTGTCCCGTCACATCTGATGACATGAAGGAGGTTGGCACGCCTAATGGAAACTCAACCTGATTTAATTAACGCAGCTGCAAACTAACGAGTTCACATCTCTCTCAGCCAACCACAAACAGCCTCGGCATCAGATAGTGAGTATATATTCGGCATCTCTCATCTCAAAAAGAGAGAGACGCTCGCCGACAAGGTCCAGGCCACGGAGCTTGGTGATGCATCCTTTACGCACAGGTGCTTTAGATTTCATCCCTGTTACATATGGTACTTGCGTATCTGTGCACACTATTCATGTTTGTTACACGGGTTAAAATATAGGTTTCTAAATGTGAGTTTCTATATTTGCGAAAAAAGATGTTTGCTTTACCTGTAATCCCAACCTCAATCCCACCAAAACCCTGATTAACAATATTAGTCATCTCCTCCCAGGCTACATTTGCTTCATCAGTCCATGGAGGTCTGTTACCATATATTCGGCCACTGTGAGCTTGGACCTCTCGGACCAAAACATCAGTTTCCTTCTGTGAGCAGTTTGGGAATCTGACGCTGCTGTTGTCTCCTTCGTTCATGGCGAAATGACGAAACTTGCAGTACGCCTCACTTTAGTGGATTTAAAGGTGAGGAGAAGAGCTCATTTGATTGGTGAAGATCTAAATTGGCTGTGTTAATCCCACTCCACGCCTTCTCTCCTCCCTCTTTCCCACTTTCCCACCGTAGGAGGGACGGAGGTGGGAAAGAGGAGTACCTGTGCCAGGGTGCGCTTCACTTGCGCCTGGTCTGCGAAACTAGAGCCCACTGTCTTTCC